>CAUYQU010049527.1:0-37902 GCA_963574635.1 Cheracebus regulus | reverse complement strand
GAATCGGGCTTTGGCTTGGATTTTGTGATACTTCTGTTAGAATGCTAAGGGAAAGTCTCTTAGATAATGTGGGGCGACGCATGACAACTCGTTGGCATCTTCTCTCAAGCTTGGAACCAGAGTCACAAACCCAGATGTTTTCTTTGGAGGAAGTGTGGTAAGTGGATTTGGGTAAACATCAAAATCCTTTGCATGGCTGGTATGGGAATACTGGGGTGCCTTTTATCAACTCTTACCTCTAACCGGACTACCTTTGGGAGTACTTTAGTAGTAAATACTTTAATTATTGTCTTAAACCATGGCATGCTACTAATTCGGGGAAACAGAAAATTATCTTCATGCCAAAAAACAATAATACCATGTCTTCAAACTACTTCTCAGTCAATAAACATTTCTTATGTTGAGAATAATTATGTGATTATATATATATATATATATATATATATATATATATATATGTATAGTTCACATTTGAGACAGTTCATTCAATAATCACTTATTTCTATACAAAATGTGGTAAGAATATTGGGAAACATTTGCCCATGAAAAATACCCACAACATGCATCTTCAATTTATAGCCTAATTTGACTTGGCAGACATTTTGCACTCAGAAGCATGGGATTGAGCCAAATCTAACCTCATCACTTTTATTTTCTCAAAACCTGGAATATTTAGTCATAGCAAACCTGCAAAAGGGATTTCTTTTTAATTATCTTCTTAAAACCTTTAGCATTACAAATTCATCATTCGATTGGCTATTTGCCTGGAAGTTATCACGAGTGGGAAAAATGCCAATATTTGCAAACCCCAGGGTGGTGAATCACTGCAAACAAAACTGATGACTGTATAAATAGAGTAATTGTTGTCAAGTCTTTGACAAAGTCCTTAAAAGTGTGTCTCCTGATGTTTCCAAAATTTATTCTGAAATTTAAAAATGTTCTTTGTAAAATGAAAATTATTATAAATTGTCCCATTACCTGGATAAGGAAGAGAAGACAGAAAAAGGAATAGCTTTTGTAAAACAACTTAAGGGTTAGCTATATTCATTAGTATACATGCCAGTGATCAAACCTAAGGAGTCTTGCAAGAAAGTTAGGTGCAGTCAAATTGCAAGTATTCAGTTTTACATGGAGAGTTTGGACAACTATACATGGCACTGATCGTCTCTCCAGCTGCATAGTAGAATCAATTCATGATCTTTCAGTACATCCCTCCATCCATATTCTGATGAATCAGTAAAGTACAGCTCAAAAAAACAAAAATAAAACAGAACAAAAAACACTTCGAACACATCGAGTTACATTGACATTTAATTTGCTATCTACCTCTACAAAGATAATATATTTACTATCATATAAATTTCATACACATATATCAAATTTCATCCTTATAAGCATAGGATTCCATACATATATACACAGTATTTACATATACTTACATATTTTATGATATATATAATCTAATGTATACATAGTATCTCATGTATATATATAATACATAGTACTCTGCTTATAAATAGTATTTCATGCAGAAATACAGAATATTTCACACATATCTACATTCTATGCATATATACAGAGTATTTCATACATGTATGCATATTTACCCATATGTTTATATACACTTATATAAAACCATGTGCTTACTTGCTACAAGCTATGTAGTATCTTTTGCAACTTGCTCTTATGGGAGGACAGTCTGACAGAAAAGATTAGTGGTTAACTACAAGGACACTGGAACTCAATGACCTGTGTTTATTTTCAGGCTCTGCGACTCAGTAGCTATGTGACTTTGGGCTATTGGCTTAAATGCTCTTTGCCTCACTGGCCTGAGCTTTAAAATATTGCCAGTCATAGGGTGGCTGTAGAAATGAATGAAGGAATGCCAGTAATACACTTAGTGTACCTTACAGTTAGTGGTTCCTCAGTAAATGTTAGCTGTAGAGGTTAATTCTATTAGTGGTCTCTCCAGCAAACTATAACAAGCTACAGGCAGGGCCTTGTGATCCATCCTGTGCCATACTGAGGTGAACCACTCCACAAAGGAATGTAAGATCCTTCCCATTATTCATAATGAAGCCGATTGCATTTGACTGGCTGCTGTTTGAGATGGGAAAGGAAATTTGGGGATGAAAAGGTCAAGGCAGCATCGGTTTTGGATTGCATGATAGTCTGGTGCTATAAGTCTAATGACTGATCAATGCTAATTGGCTGTCTCTGTAACTGCTCTTAAATCACTACCAGCTGCCCCTTGGAAGCTATTTTACAAGGCTCGGAAAAGAGAAGTCGTTTCTACCAATAACACTCTACAGCATCCCAAATTATATTTGACTAGCCCTATATTTTATCAGTATTTCTCAGGATAAATTCCCAATTATACTCAAAAGAAGATTAAAAGGAAGAAGCCTATGATATCTATACCTATATTTATCTACATGTGTATGTATTTGCATGCATTTTCATGTCTGCATCTATGTCTTTATATATAACTTAATCCAGGGAACTTGAGGAGAAAAACTTCAGTGCTTTCTGGTGCGCTGAAACAAAAATGTGATGCTTCAACATTTCTTTTTGCTTCTTCAGCTCTGCAAGCAGGAATGTTATTTATCATTCTATAGCTTCTATAGGGTCTGGAAGAGTGGTTTGCAGCACTGAGCACATATTAGAATCACCTGGGGACCCTTTAAAATAGCACTGATGTCCAATGTCCATACTTCCCTCCTGATCTTTAGGTGCCATAGGACACTGAACTTCTTAAAAGGTCCTCTAGGAGTTCTAATAGGCAGCCAGTTTTGAAAGCCTCTGACCCAGGGTCAGAATCATGCTAATAATCAGTCAGTTGTGGAAAACTCAATCTTTAAGTATTACCTTAATCTGAAACTCGATTATTCTTTCTACTTTGGGCAATCTTTAGTTTTCTAACCAATAAAGGATTTCACTGTTCTTTTTATTTTCTCAAATCCGTGTCTAGACTACAAATGTGCACCAGGATTCTCTCAGTGAAATGACTTTTCAAATCTATAGACTTTATGTACTCACACATTTAGTTTCCTTGGACAAGATGGATTTTTCTATACAGACTTGTTATGTGCTCTGCCACTTTATGAAAACAATTCACTGACAGAAATTGAAGATGGCATCACATGCATATTGAGTCGATCATTCCTAGAGTGTTAAAGTTAAAATCAGCGCAAAGTAAATTGCACTCAGCCCTAGGGAAATGTGCAAAAATATGCAATACCTTCTTAAAACTAATTTCTTTAAGTCATTGTGTGTCCCTTAAACATTCATCTACTTAAAACACAATGACTCATTTGTGTAAACAAGTTGCAAATAATTTGTGTGTAAAATTGACTAGAACCAAGTACACACAAACTTCCACACATGCACACAACTGCATGTATGTAAAACCTATAAGATCTGAATAAAGGATATGGTTTATATTAATGTAAATTTCCTGGTTGTGATACTATATTGTAGTTTTGAAAGACGTCACCATTGTGGGAAACTAAATGAAGGGTTCAGGATAATTAATAATCTCTATTGTTTCTTATAATTGCATGTGAGTCTATAATTTTTGCAAAATACAAAGTAAAAAAAGAAGAGAGAGAGGGAGAGACACCTTTAAAGAAGATTGGCAAATGATTTAAGGCTTGGATTTGAATTTCAGTTTCATAAAACACAGGGAGCCCTGGACTCCACATTGTTCCTTATCAGTTCTAGTTTTCCCAACTACTTCAATTTCATATATAGAATATATGTAACATTTACTCAGTAATATTTACTCTAGTGTTCCAATTTTAAAATTTGCTGTGGCATCTAAATCAGACCTCTGGCCCTTAGTTATGATGCAAAAGAGCTGTAGTCTTCAGTACTTATGTCTGGTTTCACGGTCTCTCCTTCTCTCCCCACCCTCATCTTATTCTTTCTTTGCCTTACTTTCTAAATACCTCTTAATTCTATTTTGTTGCCATTCTTAGATTTTGCTTTTCCAAATTCTTCTTACTGTGTTCTCTAGATTAGAACTTTCTATTACACAGATCTTACATAAACTGCTCAGTTTTCCTAATCTCATTCTAAAATTCATTCCATCACTGCCAGGGATTGAATATCAAGAAGTGTTGGTACAAATATAACTAATGCAATTTCCTATTAGTTGCTTTAAATTGTTTCAGGGATTACAAACCTTCCACCCCCATCTTAGTGATCTGGCATTTTAATTTTTTTATACGATTCATTCAATTTTCTTTTTCTTGTTTTAACTTTTATTTTAGGTTCAGGAGTACATGTGCAAGTTTATTAAATGGGTAAACTCTTGTCACAGAGGTTTGTTGTAAAGATTATTCTGTCACCCAGGCACTAAGCCTAGTACTCATTAGGTATTTTTCCTGCTCCTCTCCCCCGTTCCACCCTCCACCCTCAAGTAGGTTCCAGCGTGTGTTGTTCCCCTCTGTGTGTTCATGTGTTCTCATCATTTAGCTCCCACTTATGAGTGAGAACATGTGGTATTGGCTTTTCTGTTCCTGTGTTGGTTTCCTAAGGATGATGGCCTGCAGTTCCATCTATGCTCCTGCAAAGAACGTGACCTTATTCTTTTTAATGGTTGTATAGTATTCCATGGTGTGTATATACCATATTTTCTTTATCTAGTCTACAATTGATGAGCATTTAGGTTGATTCTATGTCTTTGTGATTGTGAATAGTGCTGCAATGAACATTTGTGTGCATGTGTCTTTATGGCAGAATGATGTATATTTATTTGGGTATATATCCAGTAATGGGATCGCTGCATCAAATGGTATTTCCATTTTTAGCTCTTTAGGGAATTGCCACACTGCTGCTCACAATTGTTGAACTAATTTACACCCTCACCAACAGTATATAAGCATTCCCTTTTCTCTGCAACCTTGCCAGTACCTGCTATTTTTTCTTTTTAATAAAATAGCCATTCTGCCTGTTGTGAGATGATATTTCATTGTGATTTTGATACACATTTCTGTAATGATCAGTGATACTGAACTTTCTTTTATATGCTTATTGGTCATATATCTGTCTTCTTTTGAAAAGTGTCTATTCATATCCTTTGCACACTTTTTAATGAGATTGTTTTTTTCTTGTATATTTGTTTTAGTTCCTTATCAATGCTGGATGCTGGATATAAGACCTTTGTCAGATGCATAATTTGCAAATATTTTCTCCCATTCTCTAGGTTGTCTGTCTACTCTGTTGACAGTTTCTTTTGCTGCGAAGAAGCTCTTAAGTTTAATTAGATCCTATTTGTCAATTTTTGCTTTTGATGTCTTCGATCTGACATTTTTAGACATACATACACACTTGGCTTTTTCAAAGTACTGTAACATGACCATCTTCACAGTAACCATGAAGTGACTGGCAAAATCCTTACTTTGGATGGGAATACCAAGGCAGAGAAAGGATAGGCAGGCACACTCTCTGTGTTACCGCACAAGAGAGGGCAACATTTTTATTATTTTGTTTTGTTTTGTTTTTTGACAGGGTCGCATTCTGTCATCCAGGCTGGTGCTCAGCGATGTGATCATAGCTCATTGCAGCCTTTACTTCCTGGGCTCAAGCGATTCTCCTGCTTCACCCACCCAAGTAGCTGGGACTGCAGGTGTGCACTACCATATCCAGCTAATTTTTAATTTTGGGGGGGACATGGGGTCTATGTTGCCCAGGTGGGCACCAAGTGATCCTCCTACCGCAGCCTTCCAAAGTGCTGGGACTGCAGGTGTAAGTGATCATACTTGGCCTCTTACTCTTTTAAAAGATTTTTCTTGTATCCCCTACAGCTTTTTCTCCTTCGATGCCATGCTCCGTCAATGGCTGGTATATGTAAAAGTTTTCTCCAATTTACAACAAAGCTGCATTCTCAGGACTCATTTGTATAAAAAATATACCTCCCCAATGAAAACAATACTAAAAATATACTTTGGGTTTTCGGTCCCTGCCAGGACACTCCACTGGCCCTAAAATCCTGTTTACCCTGTGGTGCAGCTCAAAAAGTACAAGAATGTGATGGAAGTTGGATTCTTATTGCAACCTTCAAGTCCGATCTCTGGGGCAGTAGCCCCAGCCTCTCTGGTCTTTGGTGAAGAAGGTGACCAGGCTGTGCAACTGATTGGCTGGGGTGTAGCCTCAGACAATAGAGCGGATAAGAGCTCCCAGGAAATTCAGGCCTCAGAGACTGAAGAGGGTCAAGCCCAGGGCCACTGGCATGGGTGCTCAAGTTGTAGGGTGGCGGCAGCAGCCATTGAAATAAATCAAAGTATTTCACCCCCAAATAACCCTTCTTTGACATATTTAGAGATGGTTGTTCAGAGGTCCTATAAATAGCCCTACAAGGCTGTCTTTTGTGGGGGAGATTTGCATCTGTAGATGTAGAGAAAATCTGCATTGATGCAGCCAGGTTTTCTCTGACACCCACTCCCTGTCCCCAGTGTCTGGATCTAGGAAAAATTAACTGAAAGCCTGACACCTTTAAGGTCTTAAAGAAACAGTCACCACCTATTCTCTTTAAAGGCTGCTGAGAGGTTTCATCTGCATACCAAGAGCACCTTTACTAATCAGGACTTCTCCCCCTCCCATAAATTGTGTTGCCAGGATCCCCCACCCATTCTTTCTGTAACCTCAAGATGGCAAAAAAGCATCAAGCAATCCTCCACAGATAGCCTTGATAGACTGCTTCCATATCTCTACCATTGTGAATAGTGCTGTGATAAACACACAAGTATCTTTTTCATATAATGATTACTTTTTCTCTCGGTATAGTGGGACTGCTTGGTCAAATGATAGTTCTATTTTTAGTTCTTTGAGAAATCTCCATACTGTTTTCAGAGGAAAATACCTCCATACTGTAACAGAGGTCGTGTTAATTTACATTATCACTAACAGCATGTAAGTGGAATACTATTCAGCCACAAACAAGAATGCAATCATGTCTTTTGCAGCAACATACATGGAATGAAAGCCATTGTCTTAAGTGAAATGACACAGACACAGAAAGACAAATGCCACATCTTCTCATTTATAAGTGTGAACTAAATAATGTATACCCATGAACATAGAATGTGAAATAATTAACAGTCAATATTTGGAAGGGTGGGAGGGTCAGAGGGTGGGAGAGTGGGAGGAAAGAGAAATTACTTAATGGGTACAATATATATTATGCCAGTGATGGATACAGAAGCCAGGACTTCACCAGTGCACAATCTATCTAAGTTCCAAATTCATACGTGTACCCCATAAGTTAATACACTTTTTAAAAAATACCAATTACACTGCTTCTAAAGTCATCATTTAAAAAGTCAAGCTTTTGTTGGCTTAATCATTTGTCTAGTTAATAAATCACACAATTGAGTGTGCTGATGTAGATTGAACTCCACAATGGCCTAAATTGTGTTAATCCCACTGGCTGAATTCTTGACTCAGGCATGGAGATTAGAATGTGAACTCCTGGCTACACTCCACATCTCAGCGGAGAACAGCATGTGCTGTCTTGCCTGTCTGCTTCTGCAGATCCGTAGTAATCTGTCTGAAGAGCAAATAGAGCAACAGTCTGGGGATGTGTCCGGGTTAAGCAGAGAAAACCAGTTTGAGAAATCACTGATGTCTGCCAAGGGTTGGGAGAAAGGAGGACACAGGGGCATTCACTTAGGCCACCTGCCCTCATCAGTCCCAATGCTATTTCAGTGCAAACTCTTATTGCGTTGTGTCTTAGTTCATTTCAGGCTGCTGATAAAGACATACCTGAGACTGGGAAGAAAAAGTTTAATTGGACTTACAGTTCCACATGGCTGAGAAGGCCTCAGAATCATGGTGGGAGGAAAAAGGCACTTCTTACATGGCAGCAGTAAGAGAAAATGAGGAAGAAACAAAAGTCTAAACCCCTCACAAAACCAGCAGATCCCATTAGACCCACCCACTGCCATGAGAACAGTATGGGGGAACCGCCCCCATGACTCAAATTATCTCCCACTGGGTCCCTCCCACAGCACATGGGAATTATAAGAGTACAATTCAAGATGAGCTTTGAGTGTGGACACAGCCAAACCATATCACATTGGTAACATATCACATACGCTTACCTGTATAGTTTTAGGAATGTGCTTCTCCAGCCTACTAAAACCTAATTTTAACACAGAATATCTTACTTCAATTTTTAAAGAGTTTTCTAACAGCTTTTTCAGGGAAAAAAAAAACCTTTATATAGTTTACTTCCTGAAACAAACATAATAGATTCATTTGTAAACATCTCCTAATTAAGTAATACAGAAACTTTAAAGGAAAGTGAACATCTTTTGTTGTTGTTTTGTTTTGTTTTGTTTTTGAGACAGGGTCTTAATCTGTCACCCAGACTGGAGTGCAGTGGTGCATTTATGGCTCACTGCAGCCTCAACCTCCTGAGTAGCAGAGACTACAGGTGTGCACCACCATGCCCAGCTAACATTTGTATTTCCTGTAGAGACAAGGTCTCATTATGTTGCCCAGGCTGGTCTCAAACTCCTGGGCTCATGTGATCCTCCTACCTCGGCCTCACAAAGTGTTGGGATTGCAGGTGCGAGCCACTATGCCTGGCCTTTATTTTTAACGTCTTATAACACCTATAAGAGATAACTTGATTTCCAGGCACATTGTATTCTATCATTGGTTTCTTCAAAACTTATTAGAGTAATTTTATCTTGTGTATATTTGTTAATAATTCTATTATAAATGATTTAATGTAGTAATTATTGTATTTATTGTTAATAATGCAAATACTATATATTATATTAATATGTGTCTTTAAGTATATTTTAAAAGTTATATGGGTGTATAAGATATATTATAAAATTATATCATATTCATAAAATACATACTATCTTGTATATAATATATTGCATATAGGTTATGCACAGGGGCTCACGTCTGTAATTCCAGCATTTTAGGAGGCCAAGGCAGGTGGATCACAAGGTTAGGAGATCGAAACCATCCTGGACAACATGGTGAAATCCCATCTCTACTAAAAATACGAGCGTTAGCCAGGCGTGGTACACTTTTGTAAACCCAGCTACTCGGGAGGCTGAGGCAGGAGGATAGCTTGAACTCAGGAGGCAGAAGTTGCAGTGAGCCAAGATCTCGCCACTGCACTCCAGCCTGGGCAATGCAGTGAGACTCTGTCTCAAAAAAAAAGTTACATGTGAATATATAACACACATCATAATATAAATATCTTTCTATAATATGTAATATGTATGTTACTGATGATATATTTATTCTATTATATAATACATTTATAATATAATCATATATTATATTTATTCATATTTGTATAGTATATATTCATTTTAAAATATCTAATGTTTACCTAATCAAATTATCTAATTATCTGATAACATCTAATTAAAATTTACATTTATATAAATTATATATGCATATTTTATAATATAACAATACATTTAAATGTATCAACATCAATATATTGTCACGGTCATAGCTCACTATAACCTTCAACTCCTGGGATCAAGCATTTCTCTCGCCTCAGCCTCAAGAGTAGCTGAGGTGCGTGCCTCCATATCTGGCTATTTTTTTTTTTTAAGTAGAGACATTGTCTTGCCATGATTCCCAGGCTGGCCTTGAACTTTGTGTACTTTTAAGGACTCTTGTGACTAGATTGGGCCCAGCCTGAATAATCTAGGACAGTCTCCCAGTTTTAAGGTCCGGTGATTTAGCCACCTTAATTCCATCTGCAACCTTTATTTTTTTTCTCCATTGCAGGGTACCATATTCACAGATTCTGGAGATTGGGACGTAGCCCTCTTTTGGGGGCCATTATCCTGCCTCCTATGCCTTTCTCTCTTTGGCTCTGGCTCATGTCTGCCATGGAATCTTGTCTTCACCTGATAGCCCAGAACTGTCCCAAATGCTGGCCAGTTTTGACACACAGAGTTCTCAGTAGGCTCAGCTCCTCAGATGATAGGCACTGAATCCAAGCACATCTGACAGCCACACCAAGGCCTTGGTGCTCCAAAGGAGAGTTCAAAGCTTCAGTGTACACCACAACACTCTCTACCCGGTGTCTTAAGCATGGCTCATGGGCCTGGGATCCATGTTGACCCAAACTCTTGGTCAGTGTGTTAACCCACCTGACATTTCTCATTGATTTTGGTGTTGCCTCTAACCTGAATGGTGTTAGTTTGGTAAAGCTGCTGTAAAAAATGACCTCCTCTTGCTCTACCACTTGCCTCCGCTGCCCAGGGCTGGAGTGGTTCACTGCACCGTGAAGACAGATTCCAGATGCCAGGAACTCACACCTCCAATCCCAGACGCTATGTCCAGCAAAGGCTCTGTGGTTCTGGCCCACAGTGGTGGCCTGGACACCTCCTGCATCCTCGTGTAGCTGAAGGAACAAGGTCATGACGTCATTGCCTACCTGGACAGCATCAAGCAGAAGGAAGACTTTGAGGAAGACAGGTAGAAAGCATTGAAGCTTGGGGCCAACAAGGTGTTCATTGAGGATGTCAGCAGGGGGTTTTTGTGGAAGTATTCATCTGGCTGCCCATCCAGTTCAGTGCCCTGTATGAGGACTGCTACCTCCTGGGCACCTCTCTGGCTAGGCCCTGTGTCGCCCTCAAACAAGTGGAAATCACCCAGCAGGAGGGGGCCAAGTATGTATTCTACAGCGCCACAGGAAAGGGGAACGATCAGGTCTGGTCTGAGCTCACCTGCTACTCACTGGCCTCCAGATTAAGGTCATTGCTCCCCAGAGGATGCCCGAGTTCTACAACTGGTTCAACGGCCAGAACTATCTGATGGAATATACAAAGCAACATCAAATTCTCATCACAGTCACTCCCAAGAACCCGTGGAGCATGGAGGAGAACCTCATGCACATCAGCTACGAGGCTGGAATCCTGGAGAACCGCAAGTACCATAAGCACCTCCAGGTCTCTGCACAAAGATCCAGGACCCTGCCACAGCCTCCAACATCCCTGACATTCTTGAGATCGTGTTCAAAACAGGGGTCCCGCGAAGGTGACCAACGTCAAGCAGGGTGCCACCCACCAGACCTCCTTGGAGCTCTTCATGTACCTGAACAAAGTCTTGGGCAAGCATGGCCCGCACCATATTGTGGAGAACCATTTCACTGGAATGAAGTCCTGAGGCATCTATGAGACCCCAGCAGGCGCCATCCTTGACCATGGTCATTTAGACATCAAGGCCTTCACCACGGATCGGGAAGTGCGCAAAATTAAACAAGATGTGCACTTGAAATTTGCTGAGCTGCTATACACTGGTTTCTGGCACAGCCCTGAGTGTAAATTTGTTCACCACTGCATTGCCAAGTCCCAGGAGTGAGTGGAAGGGAAAGTGCAGGTGTCTGTCTTCTAGGGCCAGGTGTACATCCCAGGCCAAAATTCCCCACTGTTTCTCAACAACAAGGAGCTGGTGAGCATGAACATGTAGGGTGACTATGAGCCACTCAATGCCACCAGTTTCATCAACATCAGTTCCCTCAGGCCAAAGGAATATCGTCCCCAGAGCAAGGTCACTGCCAAATGGACCCCTGTACAAGGCGGAGCCGGGGCCTCCTCACTTTGCAGCTCCTCCAAGTACAGGTGCTAACTGTTAGGATGATTTGCCATTGTGACTTGTTCTCCCGGGCTGGCAGCATAGTGGGGCTGCCAGGACCCAGCTTTGTTCTCTGGTCCCCCTGAAGTCTGCAAAAGTGCTCATCAAAGGGAAGGGTGGGGAACAGCTGCAGTGGGGAGCTATAAAATGACAATTTTTTTTGAGACAGGTTCTCACTCTGTTGCCCAGGCTGGAGTGCAGTGGCTCTATCTCAGCTCACTTCAACCTCCACCTCCCAGGTTCAAGTGATTCTCCTGCCTCAGCCTCTAGAGTAGCTGGGATTACAGGTGCACACCACCATGCCTGGCTAATTTTAGTATTTTTAGTAGAGACAGGGTTTCACCATGTTGGCCAGGCTGGTCACGAACTCCTGACCTCAGGTGATCTGCCCACCTCAGCCTCCCAGAGTGCTGGCATTACAGGCTTCAGTCACCACACCTGGGAGAAAATGACCACTAAAAATATATTAAAAAAAAAAAAAGACCTCCTACTGAGTGGCTAAAAGCAACATAAATGTATTATCTCCGAGTTCTGTGTTTTTCAAAATTTGTTATTGTTAATTTCCGTGGGTACATCGGAGGTGTATATATTTATAGGATATATGCCATGTTTTGATACAGGCATGTAATGCCTAATAATCACATCATGGAGAACGGGGTATCCAGCCCCTCAAGCATTTACCCCTTGTGTCACCAATAATGCAATGATACTCTTCTCATTATTTTAAATGTGAAATGAAGTAATGTTCGCTCTAGTTCCCTGGCTGGCCTCTCCCGAGCCTCTAGTGGCTCCCAGCAGCCCTTGGTGTCCTCGGCTTGTGGCCGCATGGCTGCGGTCCCTGCCCCCGTCTCCACAGGGCCTTCTCCTCTGTCTGTGTCTCTATTTTAAATGTGAAATGAAGTAATGTTTGCTCTAGTTCCCTAGCTGGCCTCTCCCGAGCCTCTAGTGGCTCCCAGCAGCCCTTGGCGTCCTCAGCTTGTGGCCGCATGGCTGCGGTCCCTGCCCCCATCTCCACAGGACCTTCTCCTCTATCTGTGTCTCCTCTTCTCTCTCTTGCAGGGACCCCTATCACTGCATTTACGGTCCTGAATCCAGCATGACTTCATTTTGGCATCCTGTACTAATGACATTTACAAAGACTCAGTTTCCAAATAAGGTCCTATTTCAAAGTTTCGAATGGACTTGGAATTTTTTTACTGGAGAATGTTGGGAGGAGACACAGAATATCTGCTGTGTTTCCCATATCCTCTGTCTCCTGCTGGTTTCTCGTAGCCAGTGGGACCCTAGTCTCCCACATCCAGCCATTACCTGCAATCTTGCCTGCACGGAGCTACCCCAACCCCTGCACTGCTTCCTGTTGGGCTATGTATTCCCCATCTAATTGTATCACCACAAATTATCACAATGTATATCTAATGATCATCGTCTCCAGTTTAGGGACTTTACCTTCAACCATCCTTTAATTAAAATGGCTTATTAAGGTGCTTACTGCAAGTTAGACTATGTAACTGGATTTCTTTCAAAATACATGAATTGAACAACATAATTTGACCTCCTACTCTATGCTTGTCCTAGAAAAAAAACAGTAGGTATTCATGAATTAGAGTCTTAAAATATGAGACTTTTTCACATTGGGTGCGGTTGCTCACACCTGAAATCCCAACACTTGAGGAGGCCAAGGCAGAAGGATCACTTGAGCCCAGGATTTCAAGACCAGGTGGGCAATATGATGAGACCCCTGTCTCTACAAAAAATACAAACACACACACACACACAAAAATAGCTAAGTGTGGTAGCATGCACCTATAGTTCCAGCTACTCAGGAGGCTTAGGTGGGAGGATCGCTTGAGCTCAGGAGGTGCAGGCTGCAGTGAGCTATGATCAGACAACTGCATTCCAGCCTGGGCAACAGAGCAACACCCTGCCGCAAAATCAAATCAAATCAAATATGAATTGAACAACATAATTTTATCTCCTACCCTGTGTCCATCCTAGAAAAACCACTAGGTGCCCTTGAAATCGAATCTTAGAATATTAGACCTTT
Organism: Cheracebus regulus; assembly: GCA_963574635.1. Lineage (NCBI taxonomy): Eukaryota > Metazoa > Chordata > Mammalia > Primates > Pitheciidae > Cheracebus > Cheracebus regulus. The sequence continues at coordinate 24,230 of CAUYQU010049527.1, read as the reverse complement.
GTTCTAGATGAACCACCCACACTCTCCACATGTGTTGGGAAGAAGTAACTAAAAGGAGCTGATTTTGTGTACTTAGCAGAATCCCCTATAGCCCTAAGTGACTCACAGCCTATTGCTGTTATGTAACAGCTTGCTAGAGAGTCTAAACATTTCAGTATTTTTAAGGGAACAAAAGCAAGTAAGGTGTTCCTACAGAAACATTGCCCCTGGCTATGAACACCTATGAGACACCGGGAAAATGATGTATTTGTGTTTTGTTTTGTTTTGCAGGAAGACAGATACACTTTGCATATTGTCCACATATGGAAACAATAGTCTCTGGGTGGCCAAATTAATTGCAAGCAAAGATACAGTAGCAATAATAGAGTGTAACCCTGATAGGAAGAGAATGCACAGATCCACACTAGGTCAGAAGATCTAAAGTTGCATCCACCTTTATTCATTAGGAAGGCGATAAAGAGCAGAGAACAATAGCTATTGTCCTTAATTCATGGTTAAAGAACAACTGAAGTAACACTTATCAGTGTGTTTTCAGAAAGAAATAAAATTAATGGCTGCAATTTCCTACCTGGTTATATAATTCCCATATAATTGTATCGTCCAATTGATGACCAAGTTAAGCCCACAACACTTGCCAAGGCCTGTCCAGCCTCCAGCCATAGGCAGTGATATTTCAGTTAGTTTAGGGGTAGGTTTGTTCCACATTCCACCAGCTCTATTATGTGGGTTTTCCTTTTAGGGAGACAAAATCCATCTCTAGGTAGGTTTCATGGATCATAGGTACTCCCCGAGGGACCCTGTAGAATGTTTGTGATATTTAGACTATACAGCAGCCCTTCAGATCTTAAATAGCATACACAAAAAATTCTCGTGCTTCCTGTGTCTTAATTTGGTTTAGAATAAATATGCACTCATGCATGTTGAGGTTAAGAGTCGGCTATGGTCTGAATGTCTATGTTCCACCCCAAATTCATACATTGAAATCCTCACCCGAAAAGAGATGGTGTTAGGAGGTAAGGCCCTTGGGAGGTGGTTAGGTCATAAGGTGAACCCTCATGAATGGGATCAGTACCCTTATAGAAAGGACCCCAGAAAGTTCCCTCACCCCTTTCACGATGTAAGGATACAGCAAGAAGGCTCCACCTTAATTCAGGAAGCAGGTCCTAGCAAGATACTGAATCTGCCATGCCTTGACCTTGGACTCCCAGCCTCCAGAAGTGTGAGCAGTAAATGTCTGCTGTTTGTGGGCCCCCAGGCTATGGTATTTTGCTAGAGAAATCGGAATGGACTAGAATATGGTTCCTTACACCAGTGCTCGTGTTTCTATATTTCTTCAAAATCAACCACTCAGTGCCAGGAGTCTCTGGGTGAGACCAGGTTGTGAGTCCTCACTAGACACTGAATCTGCCATGCCTTGATGTTAGACTCCCAGCTCCAGGACTATGAACATCAATGTCTGCTGTTTATCAGCCTATCTAAGGTATTTTGTTACAGAAGTCTGAATTGACTGGGATACAGTTTCTTATAGCAGCATTCACTCTACTATATCCCTTCAAAATGGAGCACTCAGCATTGTGGGTATCCAGGGGAGACCAGGTTGGGACGAATGCTGCTGTCTACACTTGAGCTGATTGGAGCTGAATGTCACAGAATATTGTTTGATTTGGACAGGAATTTGTCAGTCTTGGTTTACATTCAATCAGTTGTAGACATTCCTGAAAGGTTTTTGAGCCACGCAGTCATCTCTGCTCATTGGGTATGGTATGAAGACATTCAGAGCACCTGCCTTATCCAGGTGGGTCTGTGGTCATCACAGGGATCCTTACTAAAGGGAAGTGGGAGAGTGAAAGCCACCGGAAAGTCACAGGCTGCAGGAAGCACAGGTTGCATGATGCAATTTGAAGATACAGGAAGGGGTCATGAGCCAGGGAATGCAGGCAGCTTCTAGAAGCCAGAAACAGAAAGAAAGTGTTTTTCTCTGGAATACTCAGAAGAAATACAGCTCTGCAGACACTTTTATTTTATTCTGATGTCCAAAATGGTAACAGAATAAATGGGTGTTGTTTTAAGCAATGACGTGGGTGGTAATTTGTGACAGCAGCCACGGATTCACACACTCAACGTCCTGCTGTTCAACCTTCCCTACAAGACAAATTCACCCCAGGCCCTTTGCACCTCCTGGCCTCTCTGCTTGGAAGAAGCTTCTTTCTCCAAATACTGGATGATTTATTCCAATATCACCTCCTCAGAGTGGCTTTTCACCTTCCCCTTTCCAAAATTACCTTCCTCTTCCTCTTTGCCCTGTTTCACTTTTGGAAATAATTCCTATGTGAGTTTAGTGTTTATTGTACTGTGTCTGAATCTCTCACTAGAATGTGAGCTCAATGGAAGCTTCAGTGTTCTCACTCATGGCCCCTCTCTAGGGTTAGGGTTAGGCAATCTGGAGCCATCTATAGCTTTGAATGAATGGATGAGCATGGCCAGGTGTAACTTTAGAGGGTTGACTTCTGGACAGCGACATGATATCTTCTTAAGCAGTGGGGAAGACAGGAAGAGCCATCAAGCTGTCATAGGGAAAAAGTAGAAACTCACTTATTGCCAGTGGAAATCAGAGTTAGGGGACACTCCATGGGTCTCTCTGATTCTGAGACACCCGACTGCATGGTGAGACTTTATATTAGTCTGTTTTCATGCTGCTGATAAAGACACACCTGAGACTGGGAAATTTACAAAAGAAAGAGGTTTAATGTACTTAGAGTTCCACTTGGCTGGGGAGGCCTCACAATCATGGCAGAAAGCAAGGAGAAGTAAGTCACACCTTACATGGATGGCAACAGGCAAAGAGAGAGCTTGTGCAGGGAAACTCCCCCTTATAAAATCATCAGATCTCATGAAACTTATTCACTAGCACAAGAACAGCATAAGAAAGACCTGCCCACATGATTCAATTACCTCCCACTGGGTCCTTCCCACAACACGTGGAAATTCAAGATGACATTTGGGTGGGGACACAGCCAAACCATATCAGATGTCTATGAGTGGTTTTGGCCCCAGATACACAGTGAAGTCACCTGTGACGACCTTTAAGGTGACTTTGGAAGTCACCTGTGAGCTTCCAAAAACACCTACACCTATGGTTCTGACTACGTATATTTGATTTCATTGGACTTGAGTGTAGTCTGAATTCTGGGGGTGCAAATGTTCTTCTTGTGAGTCTAACAGCCTGTGAATGGATATGATAATGCCCAGATCCCAAGAGAGAAATAAATGTATAGTGAGCACCAAATTGGTCTGGGATGTGGGAGGCAGAGGACGCCATGGGTCAGGGAAAATGGGAGATCCTGAATTTGCCAATTTTCTTATAAAGATGATCATGTTTTCTTCAGCAGAGTAAATCAAACCCAATTTTAAACTTCATTTAGATAAAACATGTGTCTGCACATGGGTTTCTATCCCTTAAGGATTTAAGAGTCATAGTACTATCCATTTATATTTATGAAATAAATATAGTTCGCTACAGGGAGAAAAATGCTGTAATTTTCTTTTATTTGAGGCCAGCTCTGTTTTTTGACCATGTGTTCAGCCATAAGTGGAATTGGCAGAATTTTAATTTTCCTAGAGTATCATAAAGAATAGAAATGGAAAGTAATAAAGAGAAAGTGATTGAGTGGGCAATATTTTCCTTTTAGCTCCCAAAGAGAATGGCCAATATTTTTCTACCCTAAGAAATGCTTGTCATTTATTCTCAGAAGAAGTAGGAATTCATGGGATACCCCAAGAGATGCCATGAGAACAAAAGTGTAGACCCAAAACAAAGGGAGCTAGCGTCAGCATGTGATGTATGATGCAATTTGATGGCTAGGGAGAAGGTGAAGGGATATGAGAAGGGACATTGTATCTCACATGCAGAGTCACGTAAGGGAAAAGATGTGCAATGTGCCAAGTGAATGTTTTCCAATTGGCAGTAGACATCAACTCTTCTACTGAGAAATAGAATGGAGAAAAGAGAAAGAGAAGGCTAGAGGTATGCTGCCTCTCTATTGGAAGAACTCTTTGAAGAATATGCATAGAAGCCCTCTACATGTCCCAGGGCCACAGACATATAAGATGTAGATTTGGTCACAGACCTTTGGCCATGGAACATTTGCACTCTCAGAATCCAGACTACACCCAGGACAAATGAAGTCCAATCCCAAGGCAGAATCATTGGCGCAGGTGTTTCTGGATGCTCACAGGAGACTTCCAAAGTCACCTTAAAGGTCATTACAGATAACTTCGCTGTGTAGTTGGGGCCCGGAACCAGTCATGGAAGGAGGCTCACCATGTAGCTTGGTGTCTCAGAATCAGAGAGACCCATGGAGTACCCCCTAACTCTGATTTCCACTGGCAATAGGTGAGTTTCTACTCTTTCCCTATGACAGCCTGATGGCTCTTACTGTCTTCCTCACTGCTTAAGAAGATAGGTCCCTGTCCAGAACTCGACCCTCTAAACATAGACCTGGTCATGCTCATTCATTCATTCACAAGCTATTGATGCCTCCAAGATGCCTAAGCCTAACCCTAGACAGGGCCGTGAGTGAGAACACTGAAGGTTCCATTGAGCTCACATTCTAGTGAGAGAGTCAGACAGAGTACAATAAACACTAAACTCACATAGGAATTGTTTCCAAAAGTGAATCAGGGCAAAGAGGAAGGGGAAGGTAATTTTGGAAAGGGGAAGATGAAAAGCCAGTCTGAGGAGGTGGTGTTGGAATAAATCATCCAGTATTTGAAGAAAGAAGCTTCCAACAGAGGGGCCAGCAAGTGCAAAGGGCCTGGGGTGCATTTGTCTTGTAGGGGAATTTGAACAGCAGGATGATGAGTGTGTGAGTCACCTGTGGCTGCTGTCACATGCGTCTATAGAGTGATAAAATGAGAACCTTTTAGTCAGATGATTCAGTGCCCAGTTTGAGGACAGTAGGTTGATAAACCAGCCAGGAATATTCCAGGCTTTCTCTTATCCATTTTCAGGACTGAAACTGGCCTTGTCTGTACCATGTTTCAATAACGAGCTGCCTTATTCACATGTATTCCTATAGAATAGAAAAACACTTACTTAATAAAAACACTGCCTGAAAAAAAATGCAACCAAACATGTTTTTCCTCCTTTTCTATCTCTTCTTATTCCTCCTCCCTCTGTTATGATTGTATAAAGTGCTACCTGATTATTTTCGTTTTTATTTCTCATTACATGTTTATTTGGGCACCTCCTCGTATTCATTGAATGAGTTTTCTAGGGATGCTGCAATGCATTCCCACTAGTTTGGTGGCTTAAAACAACACACATTGTCTTAAAACAAGACACTGAGTGTCTTCCTGTTCTGAAAGTCAGAGTCCAAAATGAATCTCACTGGGATAAAACCCACGTACTGGCAGGACCCCATTCCTTCTGGAGGCTCTACACAGGGAGGATCTGTTTTCTTGCCATTTCTAGCTTTCAGGAGTGTCAACTAAAAATAAAGTAATAAGGCCTGCACCCCACACAATTAGCTGAACAGACCCCTCCTCTCAGTCAAGGGCACTCCAAAGTCAACCTGAAAAACTAGTTTGGGCCATGATGAGACTTGGAAGTCAGACATGCCTCATGATGCCCTCTTCCCTTTTGGAATCACTGATAGAACAGACTCTAACTCTGATAAGAAACCTTTACAGTCTATTCTCTCTGGAGTCTGCTACCTGGAGGCTTCATCTGCATGATAAAACCTTGGTCTCTACAACCCCTTATCATAACCCAGACATTCCTTTCTATTGATGATATCTCTTTCAAGCAATTGGAAGCCCCTCTGCCCTGCCACTTTGAGTTGTCCTGCCTTTCTGGATCAAACTAATGTACATCTTACTGTATTGATTAATGTCTCATGTCTCCCTAAAATACGTAAAACCAAGCTGTACTCTAGCCACCTTGGGCAGATGTCCTCAGGAGCTCCTGAGGCTGTGTCATCGGCACATGCTTAACCTTGGCAAAATAAACTTTCTAAATTGACTGAATCTGTCTTAGTTATATTTGACTTAATGGGAGCTACCTATGTTTCTTGATTCTCAGCCCCTTTCCCCATCTGCAAAGCCAGACACAGCCAGCCAGTCTAGTCTTTCTCAAGTCACCATCTCTCTAGTTCTCTCTCCCTAACCTTTTAAGGACCCTAGTGGTGACATGGGGTCACCTGTATTACTCCGCATACTCTCTTTATTTTAAGATCAGCCGATGACAAACCTTAATTCTATCTACAACCTGAATTTCCTATTGCCATGTGCATAACACATTTATAGGCTCTGGGAAGTGGGACATGACGTCTTTGGAATGGGAGAGATTATCCTGTCTGCTATAGGCATTTAAACCATTTGAGTTTCTCCTCATAAGAATTATTATTCCTACCCATTTTGACTTCCTCTTGGGTTTTTTTTTTCCTTTTTTCATTTTAATAGGTATACTGGCCAGAAACAGTGGCTCATGCCTGTAATCTCAGCACTTTGGGATGAGGTAGGAGGATCACTTGAGCCCAAGAGTTCAAGACAAGCATGTCCAACATGACGAAACCCCATCTCTGCTAAAAATACAAAAAATTAGCTGGGTGTGATGGTGCATGCCTGTAATCTCAGCTCCTCAGGAGGCTGAGGCACAAGAATCGCTTGTGGAGGTGGAGGTTGTAGTAGGCCGAGATAGCACCACTGCACTCCAACCTACGGGGCAAAGTGAGGCTCTGTCTCAAAAAAGAAAGGAAAAAGATTATTTTAAAACAATAATAATAGGCATATTTTGTTTAGTTTAGGTATTAGCCCCTCATCAGTTTGATACTGTGTATGTGTGTGTGTGTGCTTTTCTGAGAGGTATTTCTAAGCTATTTTTCTTTCTTCTCACAATTCAAATACTTATATCTAGGTTTTATTTTTATTTCCATGACTTTCATCTGGGACTGATTAAGAACCAGATAGCCAGAAATGTCCTATGAATTATCATTTTAAGAATAAAGATGATGTTATTTTGTAGATGTTACAAAATACAATGAATTGATTTTCAAGAACACCGTGAATTCTTTTTTGTTTGGTTTTAGTGTCTCCAAGAATTCCTCTTGTAGGTAATCTATCCTCACAGAAGCACTTAGGGCTGAAGAGGAGTCCAAGGTTTCTGTGCAATCATTTATTTGGAAATGGAGCCCATTCCCTCCTTGGAGCAAGAGCTCAGGAAGTGGAGGGAAGGACATGAAACAGGAAAAGTCCATGTGAGGACTTATGACTGGATTTGCTGCCAAAGTGGCAACTGAAGTTTGACCCTGGACGACCTTGTAGGATTTTAAGATTACTGGACAGCCGCACCAGGGAGATACGAGAGGAAGCTTTTTCTCCATCTCCTCCCATCCTCTATGGGTGAAGGATGGTTCCTTCTCTCTTCTGATCCTGAGTGCTGGAAAGCTGAAGGAATTCTTCTGAGAGTTTAATGAGGTCAGACAGCCTGGATTTCTGGGAATTCTGGTGAAGCCTGACTGGGGGAAAAACAAAGATTGGGAAGGTTTGACTTGGTGGACAACTAGTACCTCATGAATAGGTATCCTGTAACATAAAATAGTGATAATAATAACAATACTTATCATTATTGTTAGCAGTAATGCTGTAGGTTTGTCATTACTGCCCACGTATATTTTTTTCCAGCATGAAAAAACTTCCTCCACATTCTGGGACAGGATTTTGCTCCATAAGTAGGTAGTCCACAGAATCTTAACCTCACAGGATGGTTCATTCAAAACAGATTCGACAATAAAACACACTTTAGAAAGGTTAAACATATATTATCCTTGTTAGTGACTCATAACCCTGTTACCTATGGCTGTGTAACAAATTAACCCCAACACTGAGTGGTTTAAAGCCACACACAACACACATCTATTGTCTTGGTTTCTATGGGCTTGAGATCTGAGAATGAGCTGGCATACTTAGCTGAGTCTTACACCGAGGATCTCTCAGGAGGTTGCAGTTGAGGTGGAGGTGGGGGCTGCAGCATCTCAGGGCTTGACTGCAGAGGAATTTGCTTCCAAACTCACTCACATTGCTGTTGGCAGGATTCAGTTCCTCACTGGCTGTTGTCCAGAAGGTTCCTTTCATTTAGAGTCACGTGGACTTCTCCAATGGCAAGTTCACCATGCGGAGGCTGGCTTACCTCAGAGCAAGCACACAATCAAGCTTGTGAGAGGGGATGGGAATATGGAAGCCACAGCCTTTGTGTAACCTAATTTTGGCAGCGGCATTCCATCACAGTTGACACATTGTATTCATTAGAAGCAGTCGTGCATCCTGCCTTCACTCAGGGAAGATGATTATACAAAAGAGTGAATGCCAGGAGTCAGGGGTTCTTGAAGTTTCCCTTAGAGTGAGCATTCCAATGCTGGCAGCATATACAGAATCTCTAGTATATCGGGTTCGATCAGGAAGAGACTGCAAATGGGAGAAAATATGAGCAAACTCTGCATCCAACTAATATCCAGAATCTACAGAGAACTCAACAACAACCAAAAAAATCCATACAACCCTATTAAAAAGTGGGCAAAGAACATGAACACACAGTCTTCAAAAGAAGACATATGAATGGCCAACAAGCATATGAAAAACCCTCAACATTACTTATCATCAGAGAAAAGCAAATCGAAACCATGATGAGATACCTTCATATTCCAATCAGATTAGCTATTTTTTTTGAGACAGAGTCCCTCTCTGTCACCCAGGCTGGAGATAATTTGATTATTACTGCCATGCCTTGGTATTTGTGTTTCAAGAGCTGCCAGCAACTGCTATTAAAGGATGCATTGATAAATATCCCTGTGAAATTGATTACTGAGTCAGCTCCTGAAATATCTGGAAAGGCTGTGTCCACTTTATGTATCTCTATACATAGGAAGTCCAAAGAAAATGGGAGTCCAGTAGCAGAAAAGGATTTGCTTCTTAAATAGCACGACACTTTCTTCTATTTAACATTGAAAACTGTCAAGGGCTATGTTATTTCTTTATTTAGACTGCCAGAAAGTACAGACACATCACCATCTGTGTTCATCCTGTGGTTTCATTGTCAACCTTCACTATCATATCACCCTGGTTTTCTATCACTCATTTATAATATGTATTCTTTATATCTTATTTTTAGTTGTGTTTTGTATATCTTATGTCATTCTGTTTCTTCTTGTCTGAAGCCTCCTCCTTCTTTTCAAAGGACAAGGCAAGGCCAGACATGATTGCTCATACGTGTAGTCCTACCGTTTTGGGAGGCTGGAGTGGGAGGATTTCTTGAGCCCAGGAGTTCAAGATCAGTCTGGGCAACATGGCAAGACTTTGTCTATAAAAAAATCAAAAAATTAGCCAGGCACAGTGGTGCACACCTATATTCCCAGCTACCTGGGAGGCTGAGGTGGGAGAATTATTTGAGCCCGTGAGGTCAAGGCTGCAGTGAGCTATGATTACAGCACTGCACTCCAGTCTGGGAGACAGAGCAAGACCTGTCTCTAAAAAAAGAAAGAAAAAAGGACAAGCCATGCCCTGTAAGTTGACAACCAAGAAAAGAATCACTACAATTACTAACTGCGCTCTAGTTTGGAGCAGTTCTAGTGGCTCAGACCATTTGGTTAATGACTCTGGTTTCTACTGACTTTGAGGATGTGAGGTTTCCCATACACATGCACAGCACAGCTTCTCAGAGCTCTGAAAATGGTTTCCTTTTCCGGTTTGCACTCTTGGCTCGTAGATTTTATAACAGACGTAAATGTTCATGTCCTATGTAGCATGGTCAACAATTATGCAGTGTATAATTTCACCATTTGAAAGGATACTCAGTGAGTGGAAAACTGAATATATACTATTAATGTGCATTACACCTGCTGCCTGATGCATTAGTCAGGGTAAAACAGAACCGATAGAATGTGTTTGTGTATGTAGTTCACCCTTGAGCAACACAGGTTTAAACTTATATGTGAATTTTCTTCCACCTCTGCCATCCCTGAAATAGCAAGACCAACTCCTCCCCTTCCTCCTCCTCCTCCTCAACGTGAAGACAGCGAGAATGGAGACCTTTAGGATGATCCATTGAAAATGAAAGTTTAAAAAAGAATATATTTGCTAATGTCATAAATAAATAGTAACCCCTATTTTCTCTTCCTTATTATTTTCTTACATGACATTTTCTTTTCTTTAGCTTACTGTATTGTAAGCTAGGCGTGGGGGCTTATGCCTGTAATCTCATCACTTTGGGAGGCCAAGGGAGGTGGATCATTTGATGTCAGGAGTTCAAGACCAACCTGACCAACATGGCAAAACTCTGTCTCTACTGCAAATACAAAATTAGCTGGGTGTGGTGGTACGTGCCTTTCATGTCAGCTACTCAGGAGGCTAAGACAGAAGAATTGCTTGAACCTGGGAGGTGGAGGTTGCACTGAGCCAAGATCATGCCACTGCATTCCAGCCTAGGTGACAGGGAAAGACTCCGTCTCAAAAAAAGAAAAAAAAAAGAACACAGTATTGAATATATATAATGTACAAAATTTGTGTTAATCAACTGTTTATGTTACCAGTAAAGTTTCCGGTCAATAGTAGGCTGTTAGTAGTTAAGTTGTAGAGGAGTCAAAAGTTATAGATGAATTTTTTCTTTTTTCTTTTTTTGAGACAGTTTCTCACTGTGTCCCTGAGGCTGGAGTGTAGTGGCCTGATCTCGGCTCAGTGCAGCCTCTGCCTCCCTGGCTCAAGCGATTCTCCTGCCTTAGCCTCCCAAGTAGCTGGGACCACAGATGTGCACCATCACACCCGGCTAATGTTGTCCTTTTAATAGAGACAACGTTTCACCATCTTACCTTAGTTGATTTTGAATTCCTGAGCTCAAGCGATCTGCCTGCCTTGGCCTCCCAAAGTGCTGGGATTACAGGCGTGAGCCACAGCACTCGACCCAGTTATAGGTGGATTTTTTACTGTGTTGTGGGGAGTCAGTGCCCCAACCTCTGTGTTCTTCAAAGGCCAACTGTATGTATAGTTATAGTATCGACTATATACATAGTTATGTCTACTTTTATATAGGTACACATATACATATGCTAATTTGTTTATATTAGTATATATATATTTACACACTAATGCACACATATATATTTTATATATACACACACACACCTATATTATTTATTTACACATACACAGAGTTTCGAAGAAATTGGCTTATGTGATTGAAGAGACTTGGCAAGTCCAACGTCTGTAGGGTAGACCAGCCGGCTGGAGACCCAGGGAAGAGCTGATGCTGCAGCTCATGCCCAGAGTTCTCTGTGTGGTGGCAGAATTCCTTCCTCCTCCAGGGCCCATAGTCTTTTCTTCTCTTAAGATCTTCAACTGATTTGACAAGGCCCACCTACCTCATGGCAGGCAATCTGCTTTACTCAAAGTGTACTGATTTCAGCATTAATCTCATCTAGAAAATATCTGCATGACAATGTCTACACTAGTGCTTGACCAAATACTTGGCTTCTGTGAGCTCACCAAGTTGTCACATCAATTTGACCCTTGCTCTAAATTTTCAAATGTTTCGTATTGCAAACTTGTAATTGCTTTGCTTGTATACACCGCTCTTTGTAGGACACTTGTGCTCCACAGTCAGTCCTGCCAACTGCAGCTCTTACTCCAGTCAGTGCCACCATGGCCAGCTGCCTGCAGCTTCTGCCATGTTCTGCAGGTGTCCCGTGGCTGGCCTGTCTCAGGTGTGCAGATGGTATCTTCCCCTCCTGCCACTTTCCTTCTCTGCAGATGGTTTCACTTTTGCAACCCAGCAAGCAAGACACAGAAGAGAAGACCGTGAGATGCAGCAAGGTCTCCCTCTTTGGAGTCTGTGGACTCCCCCGGCATGGAAATAAAGGAGAGTCTTGAGTTCCTTGGGGGGAAATCCCAGGAACCTAGCTGGTTTTGAGAAGTCAGCGAGCAGCCTGATAAGCAAGAAGGTAACAGTTGCTCAAAACAATTGTCAAGGAAGATAGAGTCACAAGATTCTTGGTTCTCCCACAAAAACTACATCTAATACCTTAGCATGTGTCCCGGAGTGGTGCTCACAGAAACCCAGACCCCCACCCCATAGATCTCACCCCACCCCTCTCCCAGACCTCAGAAAGGGGGGGACTGGAGATGACACTCTCAGCACCATTCCTTGTTCTCAATCTCTTCCCAAGGGGCCTGGACATCACAGCCTTGGGTCAGAACTAACTTTCTTTCTTGCTGATCCCAAATTTTAAGACAAAGCTTTACCTGCTTCACCAATTACAAATCAGAGAGGCTTTGAATCCACCTAGACCCGTAGGTCTCTGCTTTGGGATTTCTCACCGCTTTAGGTCAAACCAATGTATAACCTCCATGCATTGATTTATGGCTTTGTAACCTCTGCCTCCATGAATTAAAGAATTCATACCTAGAAGCCATTATGAAGCCCAGGGTTTAACCATGAGCAGCCCGATCCTCCTCATTTAACCTGCAAATAAACAGCCTCCTTTCTCCTGCTGCAAACCATGGTGTGGACATCTGGCCTCACTGCACTGGGCAAGCAGACCCCAGGTCCGTGCCTAAACAAGATGATGTGGTCTCTGCACCTTGAGAATTGCAGGCTGCTGGACAAATGCTTTTGCTTGCAGCCTTGGGAGGACAGTTCTGAGACATATTTCTCAAGTCCGGGTTAGATGAGACCCCCATTGTCTGTAATAGGGACCAAGGCCACAACCCAATCTTGTTTGCCTTTCTGTCTTCCCAGTTTCGCGCTTGACCCATAAACCACTTGGCAAGGAAACTTCCTGCACACAGCCCTGTCCAGGCAAAGATACCCTTGAGTGAGCATCTGATAAGCCAAAACAATTAAGATTTAAAGAATGCAATGACTTGCACAGTGAAGAATGTGAAATCCAAAGTAAGGTCTTAGCTGTGAGACCAGCCATGACATGAGTGGGAAATATTGGAGCCTGTGGCCTGCACTCAACAGAGAGGGTTTGCAGCTTATATGGAAACAGAATCTGTAATACAGTAGGGTCAGAATAGGTGGAGGGTAGGTCAGAATAGGAATAGGGTCAGAATATATATATATATATGCATGTGCATGTATATGTGTGGGTGTGTAAATATGTATAAATATGAATTAGCATGTGTATATTTAACCTACTAGATTCCAACCTCCTTGAGGCAAAATTTCTTTTTGCATATACAGAGCAGAAATATTATTCTCCCCCCACAAAGTCAGGCACAGAATTCAACACTGTTAAGATATTATGACCCTACCTTATCCAAGTTTATTATTCACATAAGTTGGTTCACACACTTCTGTAAAGCAGTTCAAATCCTTAATGAATATGTACATCTACATATATCTGTACATACACACACACACACACACACACACATACATACATCTATATCTAGACAGCCAAAAATGCATGCACATACATCACAGGTAGATGATAGATAAGTAATAGGTACATAGATAATAGAGAAATAAATAAATAATAGGTGATAAATTGATAGACATATAATAGATACAGAATAGCTATATGAATGCATGCTAGACAAATAGATGATAAGTAGGTAGATAGGTAGAGAATAGATAGATGAATGGATAGATGATGGATAATATGTAGATAGAAAGATAGATAATAGATGAATGGATGGATGTAAGATAGATGGATAGATGGAATAAATATATAACAGATAGCTTGATAGATGGATGAGACAGATACATAGATGATAGACAGATAATAGGTAAGTAAATACATGATAGAATAGATACACAGTAGCTATATGGATAGATGACAGATAGTAGATAGATAAGTAGATGATTGGCAAATAGACACATAATAGGCAGATAAGTAGAAAATAGATAAATGGATGGATAGATGATAGATGATACATAGAAAGGTAGATAGTAAATGAATGGATGGATGAAAGATGGATAGATAGGTAGATAGAATAAATACATAATAGCTTGATAGATGAATTCTAATAGATAGATAATAGATAAATAATTACATGATTGAATAGATAACAATAGCTAGATGGATAAATGATACATAGTAGATAAATAGATGATTGGTCAGTAGATACATGGTAGACAGATAAGTAGAGAATAGATAAATGGATGGATAGATGAATACATGATATGTATAAAGATAGTAGATGAATGAAAGATGGATAGGTAGATATAATATATAATAGCTTATAGATGAATGATAATAGATAGCTACACAGATAGATAGATGATAGACAAATGGTAGATAACATGAATAAATGGATGATAGAACAGTTACATAATAGTTAGATGGATGGATGTTAGATAGCAGATGAATACATAGATGATAAGTAGGCAGACAGACGATGGGCAGATAGGTAGAGAATAGATTTATGGGTAGATAGATGGATGAATAATACCAAGAAAGATAGATGGATAATAGATAGATGAATGAATAATAAAAGGTAGGTAGACAAATAATAGATGAGAGATAGAGAGACAGATAACAATAGATAGATGAGAGATAGATAGATAATAGATAGATAGATATTCATTAAAATAAAATGCAATGTCATGTGCCAAATACTTAATGCAAAGCAGTGAGGGAGACAAAAATGTCTTCTTGTTGGACTTCTGGGCTCTGTGTATTTCAGAGATTCTCTAAATTATGGGAGGGGGTGACCCAATTTCACGTTAACTCCTCATGTGCTGATGCCTCCAACTCTCCACTCAAATCCATTTACCTATCTGCCTATCATGTACCTACTTATCATCTATCTATTTATCTATTTACACTTTATCATCCATCGTTCATCTAGCCATTAGGTATCTATTCTGTCTGTCTATCATCCATTTAGATGTGTGAGACAAGGGAAAAGGGAAGAAGGCAGCAACGGTTAAGCCCAACAAAACTCAGAGAGCATGTTTGCAACAGTAGAAGTCATTTATAAGTAATTGTTTTTTTACTTTATTTTACTAAATAAGAGAATGCATGAAGAGCACCAGCTGCTGAGGCAAGGCAGGTGACAGAAGGCAAGGATGGCCTGCTCAGAAAGAAAAGATAAATAGAAAAAAAAGGCTGCAGTACACCCAGAGATGAACAGGTGAAGATGCACTTGTCCTTAGGAACCAAACAAACACTCATTAATTCATTCTATGGCCGCTGTTTCTCTAGCAAGTGGAGAGACAGTAATGTGATCCACTGAACATGGCTCCATTAGCAAGGTCAGCTCCGGGCCAAGTGACCAGTTAGGCAACAGTTCCCAGAATGTCTACCTTTTAGGGACAGCTGGTTCCTCCACACCAAGCCTGTTTTTGCAGCTCTAAGCCTCCATATAGCCGCTCATCTCTCCTCCCAGGCATGTGCCATCCTATACACACCTGCTGTCTGTCATCTTTTTTTTTTTTCAAGACAGAATCTAACTGTGTCATCAGGCTGGAGTGTAGTGGTGTGAGCTTGGCTCACTGCAGCCTCTGCCTCCCAGGTTCAAACAATTCTCCAGCCTCAACTCCTGAGTAGCTGGGATTGCAGGTGAGTGCCACCACACCAGGCTAATTTTTTTTGAATTTTTAATGGAGACGGAGTTTTGCCATGTTGGCCAGGCTGGTCCTGAACTCCTGACCTCAGGTGATCCACCTACCTTGGCCTCCCAAAGTACTGGGATTACAGGCATGAGTCACCACGCTGGCCCACACCTGCCTTCTGAGGCACTGAAGATGCACCACTCCCTGTACGTATTAGGATTGCAGGATTAAATATAAGACTTCGGTTTAACTTAGGTTTTAAGATAAACAATATTTTTTAAAAAATATATTGTAAGTATATCCTACATATTTAATAAGTCATACTAAAAGTCTGAAACTCACTTTTAATTGGACATTCTGTATTTTTGTTTGCTAGACCCGGCAATCTAATACAGAGCATTTTCATTTTGAGAAGTAAAAGATATGTGGATTGCTGTGACTCCAAATATCTGCCCCTTTAGCATCTGTGTGTGTGTATGTGTGTGTGTGTGTGTGTGTGTGTGTGTGTGTGTGTATCCATCTAGCTATTATGTATCTATTCTATCATGTATTTATCTATTACCTATCATCTATCTATCCATTATCTATCTACCTATCATCTATCACATCCATTTATCAAGCTATTCGTTATACATTTATTCCATCTATTCATTTATCTTCCATCCATCCATTCATCTATTATCTTTATATCTATATATCATCCATCATCTATTTATCCATTCATTAGTCTATTCTCCACCTACCTAGCTACCTATCAACTATTTTTCTCTCATGCATTCATATAGCTATTATGTATCTGTTATATCATCTGTGTATCAATCGTCTATTATCAATTTATCTATTATCCATATACCTATTACTTATCTATCATCTACCTGTGATGTATGTGCATGCATTTATGTCTTTGTAGATGTAGATGCATGTATGTATGTGTGTTTGTATGTATAGCTATATGTAGATGCAGATATTCATTAAGGATTTGAACTACTTTATAGAAATGTGTGAATCGATTTCTGTGAATAATAAACTTGGATAAGGCAGGATCACAATATTTGAACAGTATATATAACTGGGATGATTTCCCTGTTTTCTTCAAATCCCACCTTGTTAGGAAGTGCTAATAAGGCCAAGTCAGGTTTCTGAGTTTTAGCCATGAGCTGTGTCTTCCTCCTTCAGAGGAAGATTCACAGATGGACCCTTGGGCCCACAGGAAACAGAAGCTTTTCTCTGACAGTAGAAATGCAGACAGAATGTATTTTTAGAAATTCATCAACATATGGGATGCTAAAGTATTAACCTTATCCTTCTTTGATCACTTTCAGTCTCATGCTTTCTGGGTGTTTTTAGAATACATTCTTCACATTTGCAAACTATTACATGACTCACATTTGGGAAATAAAAATGACATTAGTTCAATAGATTCAAACTTCTTCATTTTGACTCTGAATTCAGAAGTAACTTTTGATGATGTATAAACCCTCTGGATCTTTAATCCAACTGTATCCCAAAGGGGAAAAAATTGGCATTTTTAAAGATGTTTTTATCTGAACTCTTCTTACAGAAGAAAAACCTGCAATTGTTTTACTCTAAGAGAATATACCATAAGTGCAAAGCGAAAAGCATTTTAACTGAGCATGCAAATGGTGCACGGTTATTCTAAGGGGAAAAGAGGTGAATGGAGAAGATAAACATGATTTATAGAATGTCAATGCCTAAGACTGTTATCTTCTTAAAGTAACCAATAAAGAAGAGCAACTGTATCTACTTACATTATTTTAGCAAAGACCTTGAATACTGCAAGTATTTAGAGCGAATGCATATTGAGCTGTCATTAAGCAGGTAGATTAAAGGAAGAAAGCAGTGGTGGTTAAGCATATATATTATGATCAGAAGAGTTTTAAATTGGATGAAGCACATGGCAAGCAGCTCCACATCTAAAAAGAAAACTGCCAAAATCAGGAAGCCAATTTCCAAATTGAAAAAATAAGCCCTTTGCTAGAAGAATGTCTCCGTTTTTCTTTATTCTTTGTGAGTTATGCCTACTCTTCCAGTTACTGGTCATCTGGGAATCTGTGGTTGCAAACTGTGAACGTATAATTTCTTTCTAAGACACCACATGATGCCCCTGGAATTAGAGGAGACGTTCTTTGGGGGCTTCGCTTTGGTTTAGAATTAACAGCAACAAGAAAAATTGATGAGCAGGCGGAGGATTTACTTTGAAGGAATTTTAAGATTCCTTTCTGGCTCCAAATTTATCCCTCACTAAATTAAAGGCCTATGAGAGCAAGTAGCCACTAAATAAATCTTTTTTTAAACATTAAGTGTTTCTGTCATATTTAGGCATATGAAGGTTTCTGAGGTGAATGTGTTTCATGGATGGATTGCCTAGGAAGAGAGTCCTAATATAAAATTGGTACTTTCTAATTTTGGCATGTATGGCTTTATTCATAAAGAAAAAGCAAACTAGAAAGATATGAGACATTGCCCACAGCCAATGCTTCAGAAACTTCAAGGTGCATATAGATCTTGTGAAAATGCAGATTCTGATGTGGCAGGCTGGGGCTAGGACTCAAAATTCTGCATTTCCCACAGCTCCCAGGTGATGCTCACGCTATGAGCCCACGGACCACACTGAGGGGCCGTGCCCCAGCCTGCCCCAAGTAAGTCACAGTCTCCAGGAGCGGAAGCTGGCACTGGATTCCTTTTCAAACCTCCAGGAGATGCTACCATGCAGTCAGAATTCAGAAGCATGGATGTCCACTCATAGCTGGGTTTTCCAGAAGAGAATAAAACCTACAATCCCTTAGAGTTGTCCAAGTTCATGTTACAAGATCAAGGCATTGTGAAGACCATAAGCTGTTTTCCTGATCTCTAGGCTTTGGTAGCTACCACTTTATTACTCGAATGCAGTGGACCCCAAGCCCCCAGGCCATGGACCAGTAGTGACCTCTCCATCATAGCACCTCCTTTACCAACATCACTGCTGCAGAATGCCCTCTTGCCATTTAAAAAGTGACATCAAACCAAAGGAGGGGCCGAGCGCAGTGGCTCATGCCTGTCATTCCAGCTCTTTAGGAGGCCAAGTGGACCAGTCCTGGTCCATGGCCTGTTAGGAACTGGGCTGCACAGCAGGGGGTGAGCAGCAGGTGAGCGAAGTTTCATCTTTGTTTATGACCATTTCCCATCGCTCTTGTTAGCCTGATCTCCGCCTCCTGTCAGATCAGCACTTGCATTAGATTCTCATAGCAGCCTGAACCCTACTGTGAACTGTGCATGCAAGGGATCTGGGCTGTGCACTCCTTTTGAGAATCTAATGCCTGATGTTCTGTCACTGTCTCCCATCACCCCCAGATGCAACCGTCTAGTTGCAGGAAAACAAGCTCCTGGCTCCCACTGATCCTACCTGATGGTGAGTTGTAGAATTATTTCAACATATATTACAACGTAATCCTTATAAAACTAAAGTGCACGACAAATATAATGCATTTGAATCATCCCAAAACCACCCCCTCCCCAATGTCAGTGGAAAAATTGTCTTCCACGAGATCAGTCCCTGGTGCCAGAAATGTTGAGGGCCACTCTCTAGTATATATGGTGTGAAGAACTTTAATTGATTAAAAATAATTAAGTGCTAACAGTGAAGATGTATGAATACAAGAGTAAAGGGAAATTAAATTATAAAAAATATTTTTCCATCCCTCCTTTGTTCTTTTGAGTTGTGTATTTTGTTTTGTTTTTTGAGACAAGGTCTTGCTCTGCCACCCAGGCTAGAGTACCCTGGTGCAATCTCCACTCACGGCAACCTCCGCCTCGTGGGCTCAAGCAATTGTCCTGCCTCAGCCTCTGGAGTAGCTGGGACTACAGGCATGTGCCACCACTCCTGGCTAATTTTTGTGTTTTTTGTAGGGTTTCACCATGTTACCCAGACTGGTCTCGAACTCCTGAGCTCAAGTGATCTTCCCTCGTCAGCCTCCCAAAGTGCTGGGATTACAGGTGTGAGCCACCATGCCCAACTCCCTCCTTTGGTCTGATGTCACTTCTTAAACAGCAACAGGGCATTCTGCAGCCATGATGTTAGTAAAAGGAGGAACTATGATGGAGAGGCAGAAAGTGACAGGGAAAGTGGATGAAGAGAAACAGATTGGATGGGGAAGATTTGGTCAGGAATTCCTTGGGCTGGAATTCATAAAAGAGATGCCCCTGGCAAAGCCAGATAGCCATGGTGTCGACGTCTCGCATTCTTCCTCCCACCCACTGGCATTTCCTGATATGCCCACTCAACTTCATTAAAAGTTGCAGTGGCTCATGCCTATAATCCCAGCACTTTGGGAGGCTGAGGCAGGCAGATCACACGAGGTTGGGAGTTCGAGACCAGCCTGACCAACATGGATAAACCTGGTCTCTACTGAAAATACAAAATTAGTTGCACATGGTGGCATGCTCCTGGAATCCCAGCTACTCGGGAAGCTGAGGCAGGAGAATCACCTGAATCCATAAGGCGGAGGTTGCGGTGAGCCGAGATCACACCATTGTACTCCAGCCTGGGCAACAAGAGCAAAACTCTGTCTGAAAAAAAAAAAAAAAAGGCACTACTGGTGTTAAATGTTGTCCACACCACGAAAGGACTTTCTGAAAGGGTCTTTGACACTAACGTTGCCTAAAGTCCTACTGACAAAAAGCAGACAATATAGTCAATCTGAACAATTGTTCCTTTTGAAGGCAGCTCCAAATGACAGACTCTTCTCTCTGCTCAGAGCTTTGGAAAAACAAACCCAGTCAGGGCTAAAGAGAAAAGTGCTTGCAAGATCAACCTGCATTGTCCTGTCACAAATAAGCATGGCAGGGAACATACAGGAATGTCCAAAATGCTGCCCTTCTAGAAACCAGGGGTTTTTATTTCTTCAAAATGACAAGGCATTCAGTCAAACATGAGAATCAGGTTTGCACAGATTGTCTTGTGGGGAAATCTTACTTTGAGGCATATCCCGGCAACTTTGTGGAAACCACCAGTGAAACATGTCTGGAGGAAAGTCACTGGTTCTACATTGAGAAGTTGCTATGCCGTGGAACCTCCTACAACCCCACTTCTGGTTTTAGTTGGCATAAAACAGCAAGGGTTGTTTGTATATTTCTCACCCTAATATGCTTTATAGTATATTAAAAAAAAAAGAAAAGATCATCATTTTACTTTAGTTATATTTTTCTGATAGGAGAAAGAATAAATGGAAAAAATTTTAAATTCATACTAGCAAAGACATGGAATCAACCTCGGTGCCCATCCACAGTAGAGTGGACGAAGAAAATGCACATACACACCGTGGTGCCTATATGCCATATAATACTATGCAGCCATGAAAAAGAACAAAATCGTGTTCTTTGCAGCAACATGGATGCGGCCATTATCCTAAGTGAATTAACACAGAAACAGAAAATGAAACACCACATGTTCTCATTCATAAGTAGAAGCTAAACATTGGGTACTCATGATATAAAGATGGGAACATCAGACATTAGGGACTGCTAGAGCGGGGAGAGGGGTGGAGGGCAAGGGTTGAAAAACTACCTATTGGGTGCTATGCTCACTACCTCAGTGAAGTGATCAAACATACCCCAAACCTCAGCATCACACAATACACCCATGCAACACACCTGCACGTGTAACCTCTGAATCTCAAATAAAGTTGAAATTAGTACAAAAATAAAATTTAAAAAAAAGAAACACTAAAAAAGAAAAAGAACTGTAGCAAAAATGTTTCTGTTTTACAGAAAAAAACCCATTTATTTATGTTTTGAAAGGACTCCAAGATCCTGAATGGAGAAGAAAAAAAAAAAACACCCACATATAATGGTCATACTGTGTCCTGAAATATTCTGTTGGGTAGAGTAGTAGTTAAGAGCTCACACTCATAGCCAGATCCCTGCATCTAGAGTCCAGCTCCCATTTGGATAATTATATGAGCTCTGACTCACTGGTTTAAGAAAGATAATGTCTGCAAAGCAATTAGCAATCAGCCCAGCACACAGAAAGCATTCAATAAATATTATCATGATGATTATATATACTTTTTATTTCTTTACAACACAGAAGTCCATTAACTCCTGCCTTTCTCATTGCTTTACACACGTTAGCTGTTGGTTTTACTTTGATCTATTCCAGACATACCATCCACTGACAAGGTGCCAAAGGCATAAGATAATTTAAGACTTGTGTGAAGAGGAAGGTAGGGGCATCTGGAGGTGAAAATACCCCCAGGGCATTGTAAGATAACACGTGCAAATAGTATTAATAATAGTTGTTATTATTACCAGCAATGTGAAGACTAGGAAATAATGATTTATGATTATCCATTGGTCCTGCCAAGAATGATCTCAGCAAAGAGTATTTTAGGTAAATAATATGTGGGAGGTTCTTAGGTTAATACATCCATTGAAATTTTAAAAACCCAACTCATGAGACAGGAGTTCATTTCCCTTGTTATACAACAGAGCTGTGTGTTGGCTTTGTGGTCAAAGACCTTCAGTAGGCTACGTCAGCCTGTGCTATCTGCATGAACCCAGCGAATTCCCTGCCAGCCTTAACTCCCTGTCTAGACATGGAGATAGTCTCCTGATTAGATCTCCAGTAGGGAAGCTTTGTAGGAATGCCAGCAGCAGACCTAGGGTACCAGAGGATGCCTGCCATATCTTGCCTCCAGTAGACATCGTAGACTAACTTTGAAGCAGAAAACATTATTACATTACAAAGACATTTCATTTGGCATCTAAAATGTCACACCTTCTTCAAGCACTCAGGTGCGTGTGTGTCTGTGTGTGTGTTTGTGTGTGTGTTGTCCCATTAGCATGTTCTATTGGTCTGGCCGTAATAATCACTTCACTATATATTGATCATTGAGTTTATTTTTACAAAATGTAACTGTACGTGGGCATTGAACCTGATTGAGTTTGCTTTTTTTCCCAGATGTCCTAGAAATACTATCCTTTTTGTATTTCGTTTCCCTTGTGTTTCAAAGGGGCTCTCGACTTAGGAGTTTCTGTAACCATAACCATGGACTCCCCCTTCCCTTTCCACCAGTCTTTGATTGCTATGGCTGGAGTATTTGTCCTCTCCAAAACTCAAGTGGAGATGGGCACAGTGGCTTTTGCCTGGAATCCTGGCAATTTGGGAGGCTGATGCGGGAGGATTGCTTGAGACCCGGAGTTTGAGACCAGTCTGGCCAACATAGTGAGGCCTCATCTCTACAAAAAATAAAATAAAAAATTAACCAAGTGTGGTGGTGTGCATCTGTAGTCCCAGCTAGTCAGTAGGCTGAGATGAGAGGATGGCTTAAGCCCAGGAGTTCAAGGCTGCAGTGAGCTGTGATAGCACTACTGCACTCCAGCCTGGGTAACAGAGCAAGACCCTGTCTCTACTAAAAACAACACACCAAAAACAAACCAACAAACAAATTCATGTTGAAACTTAATCACCAATGTGGCAATATTGAGAGGTGGGGTCTTTAACAGGTGATTGAGTCATGAGGACTTTGCCCTCCTAACTGGATTAAACCATCCATGTATTAATGGGTTAATAGATTAATGAATTTTCCTAGGGGTAGGACTGGTGGCTTTTCAAGAAAAAGAAGAAAGACCTGAACTAGCATTCTCAGCCCTCTCACTATGTTATGCCCTGCACTGCCTCAGGGACTCTGCAGAGTCCCCACCAGCAAGAAGGCCCTCACCAGATGCCACTCTTCAACCTTGGACTTCATATCTTCATAACTTTAAGAAATAAATTCCTTTTCCTTATAAATTACTCAGTTTCAGGTATTCTATTGTAAACAACAGAAAATGGACTAAGACACCAATAGAAATCAAATTTTTCAGATTTATTTCTTTTTAACAGTGTTGTTATCATGTGAACCCAACAGTGTCACCTTGAGCCAGATCTAGCCAGCATTCTCTGTAGTGTTATTATCCACCCTCTTATTGAACCTTTCTTTATTTTTTCTTAGTAGAGGTGGGAATCTCACTCTATCACCCAGGCTGGAGTGCAGTGGCACAAACATAGCTCACTGCAATCTCACACTACTGCACTCAAGCGACCCTCCTGCAACAGCCTCCTGAGGAGCTAGAATTACAGGTACATGCCACCACACCTGGCTATTTTTTTTTTTAACTATTTTTAATTTTTGTGCAGATGAGGTCTTTCTGTGTTGCCCAGGCTGATCTTGAACTCCTGACATCAAGAAATCCTCCCACCTCAGCCTCCCAAAGTGCTGGGATTACAGGCATGAGCCACTGCACCAAGCTTATTGTATCTTTCTGGAGGTACTCCTGAATTTTTAAAGTGACTAGATATTATTTCTAGAATTGGCTCAATACATATTTTGTATGAAATACCAGTTCTCTCTTCCACATGGGCTGCATTCTACCCAGGAGGAAAAGTTTACATCTATTTTCTTTGTAAATTCTGTACATGGCAATGATCTGAATTGCGCTGGTACTTTTTTTTTTATCTTACAGTAGTGCCTCATTTGAGACAGAAGAGTCTTATTCTCATGTCAAATCTTAATACATTTTGGAGTGGCAAGGATGAACTTGCATTTATGGCAGAGCCTTTAATACAACTTTTAAGAGCTTTGCCCACTTCCATTTACAATGAAAATCACATTTCTTGCCAGTGTTAACATAAGCCACATGC
>CAUYQU010049526.1:0-47079 GCA_963574635.1 Cheracebus regulus | reverse complement strand
ACCCAGTTATCCTTGATGGTAATTAATGTAGAATCTCAGGACTTCATGAATATGTGCCCTGTTGTTTTTCAATTAAAATCACTTAAAATCAGTGTCTTTGACTCCTGTTTCTGTACTGAATGGAGGATCCTGCCTCACTATTCATTTCTAGAAAGCCTTCATTTATCCATGCATGACATTTAGTAGTAGTTTTTGTGATTGGATGTTGGCCAGCAAAGCAGAGGTCACCCTCATGGGTGGGACTGCAACTCTCTTCCTGCTCCAGTCTTGACCACTTTGTTTGATCAAGTTTGTATATTGGGTTTTCATTCTTTTGATAAAAGGGCCTATTGCTGTGAAGTTTGAAAATCTTTGCCATAGAGAACTCCCTACATTTTCTCTACCCGTCCTTAATGATTCCTTCTGACAAAGGACCTGTTTTACTAGTTGTGTGTCTATATATGTCTAGCTTTCCATCCTCCTCAGAGGAAAGAATGCCCTCTTCTCTAAAACCCAACCTTTTGCTGGTATCTTGATCCCAATCTCATCCTGGTTTCTTATGCACGTGTCCTTATAGCAGTTTTCTTCCAGTATGTCTCAAGCAAGTACCCTAGAGGCAAGTTTTGTTCATCTTATTCTTTGTTCAGAATCGAGACATTTTGGTTAGTCACATAAATCTCAATTTGTACTTTCTTTTGAACATTCAAAGGATCTTTTAGCCCAGGGTTCGACATTCCTGAAAGATAACTGTCCACTGGTCGTGTAAGTCAGTTGTCCTTTAGATAGGGTCTTTTTTGCAAAATGGGTTGAGCTCCTCTCCAATCACACAGTAGCCCATATGTCCTTTCACTAGGCCGTCCTCACTCACTTGGCTAACAGGCTTAAAACCAGAGGACAGTTGAATTTGCAACTTGTATTACCATTTTGGATGTCATGGCCTTGCAGCATAACTAGAGAGATATTCTATTTCATTGGCAAGGCATTACAGAACACTTCCAAGACAGATAGGAACATTTAATCCCTTTGATTCACCTTATAATCAGAAAAAATATGTTTCTTTTAGTGTGGTATGTTTATACTTTGTACATATCCTCCATTGATTTTGCTTTTTCCTCATAACAGAAATGTACAAATGTTAATACTAAAATCAGTATAAACTGAGGACATAGAAAAACTGCCGAAACACATGAGCGAAGGTTAATGAGTGAGTGCAGAATGAAGGAATCATGTGCTCTTTCCAATTACTGCTTCTTTATCCCCCGAGGTAACCATTATCTTAATTGCTACCATTATCATTTAATCTTTACATCTCTGAAAAGAACACTGTGAGATGAGGGACAAATTTAAGTCAGAAATAGGACAGTATAGTTGCAAATTGTAAGAGGAACATATTTAGACCCAGTGCACAGTGGCAGGCTGCTGTGAACCAGGGGCTATGCACCCTTACTGGCTTGCAGGGATGCAGTTAGAAGGGGTGGCAGAAAGCACCAGCCTGGTGTGCGAGGGAGTGTTCATGCTGCTTTGTGTTTCAGTCAGAAAGCTTGAATTTCACAGATAGGATCAAAAAGCAATTCCTAAGGAATGGACAAAAATTTATTACAGAAACTGGTGTATAACTTTGAAGGCCCTGAAACTTGGTTTTGTCAGGATTCTCAGAGGGAATGCCTTTCCAGGGTGAAGGTGCATGAAACCAAATTCCTGCCAATTCATAGGCTGATTAACAGAATTGAATATCCACTTTTGGTTTTCATTTTTTAAATATTGCTTTGTTTAGATCTGCGGTGCAGGTTCTCCATTTCTATCACAGGAGCAGCCTTGCTGGAGGGCCTCACCATTTGGTGCCTCTGGCTAACTTCCTGAGCCTGTGCATGGGGGAGTGTTTCCAGGAGATGCCTCAGGAACTCATTTCTTCCTACTTGCAGATGTCCACAGCACTCCTTTGCCTTTTCATCAATACCCTGTTTCTTTACATATTTTACTGCCTGCAGCTTGGCTCTCTTTATTGTTCTTGTAGCCTGGAAGTGACCAAAGGGAGTATTTTTTCTTTTAAAATTACAGAAATACTACTTGCTTTCTGAAATTAATCAATGAATTAATTCAAACTGTACAGAACTGTAATAAGTAAAAGGTGATTCCCTTTGTTCCTGTACCCACTCTCTTAAGCATACATACTCTTTTCTAACGTATCTACTTTTAGAAATTTACCATGGAGAAACAGAGAACTGCACAAAGATTTATGTGCAGGATGTTTGACACAGGACTGTTTATAGTAGCGAGAAAGTGGGTATCTAAATGACTTTCTCTTCCATTACTCTCTTTGAGCAGAGACAGGCATGGGCCCAACCCTCCCTGGAGATAGTAAGAGCTCCCAGATGCTCTGTGTCCTAGACCATCTTATACACAAGGCAGTGGTCAGATAGTTTTTCCAGACCAAGATACAGATGATTAGACATGCAGCTGTGTGTTTTATCATCTGTCTTGACCATTGTCACTGGGATAAAATAGGTGACCACGACCCACAAATACTCTTGAAGGCTTCGGCTCAGTACTGCTCTTTAATACACTGCTCAAATTATTTCCTTTATGTCTTCATACCTTTATCTGTTGCCTGTGGTATAGTTTTTTCCAAATTTGTCCCTGGACCTTTCCTCAATCTGGGCTTAACTAGACTACATGTGGCCTTGCCTTGTATTATGATTTATTTTACATCATCTATTTGTAGATTGTTGTTGTTGTTTTCTCTTTTATGATAATGTCTCTGGCATAGGGAGGAGTTCTGGAAGCTGGAGCCTAGATGCAGGGTAGCCTTAGCTACACCAGTAACTCCTGCACAAATTG
The DNA here is from genome assembly GCA_963574635.1 of Cheracebus regulus. Taxonomy (NCBI): domain Eukaryota; kingdom Metazoa; phylum Chordata; class Mammalia; order Primates; family Pitheciidae; genus Cheracebus; species Cheracebus regulus. The sequence goes on along the minus strand of CAUYQU010049526.1, from coordinate 44,262 downwards.
TGCTTTTAGCTTTGGTGGTTAAAAACCATAAGCATTCTGCAGTTGTCTAATACTTATTTTGTCTTTTTTTTTCCATAAAGTGGTTACTGATAAAGATTCCTCTGAATTCCTCATCTTCACATATTCTGTTTGTTCTAACTTGCCATAACACAATCTTTCTCTCCAAATCAGTGAATTCTTCCTTTGGTTTCTACTCACACACTATGTTCTTGGTTTCTGCACACACACTATGTTTACTGATTAAATAAATATGACCCAGCTACTCTAAATAATATTAAGCAGGGACACTATGCAAATATTAAAAATGTTTATTTTTATGTACTGACATGGAAGGCTATCTTTAGTCGACAAAAAAACAAGTTGCAAAATAGCATATTCAGAGAAAGTCGAGTCTTACATTTGTTTAAAAGAAAAAAGAATACTCCACATACACACAAGTATTAAAACAAAAGAACCAAGCTGTGTGTAGCTAACACATAGATATGAAAAAAAAAGTCTACAAGATAACAGCATCAACCTATCACAGTGGTTATCTCATGGTCCTTCTTGTGAATCCAAATGATGTAAAGCTTTCATCAAAAAAGATGTATATATACAGAATATTTTTCCAACAATTTTAAGGAGTTCAGGATACATCAGGAATTCCTCTGATGTATCCTATTGGTTTTTGTCTCTCTGGAGAACTCACACGCTCATTTCTTTTCTTCGCTGTGTTGCTGCACCTTCTTAACTGGACTCCAGAGCCCTCCTAGTGCAATTTTCATTCACAGATAGCTGTCCAATTGTTTTCTGTGAGTGATAAGAACTGAGATCTCTGATTCCCCATATGTCACTTAAACAGCTTCCTAATACACTGATATTTGGAAGAGTAAGAATATCTTAGATATACTTTGCTCTTTTCTGTATTAATTTCATGACTACTTTTAGTTTCCACAGCAGATATGCTGTGATTTTGATTGGTAGTTTACCTAATTCATACATTAATTGGTTAGAATATAAATTTTTACAATTTTGATTCTTTCAATCTGTGGCATTTGGCAGCAACAGTAACAAATCATCCATGGAAGTTTCTCCATCCCTTTATTTTGAGCCTATGAGTACCATTACATGTGAGATGGGTCTCTTGAAGACAGCATACTATTGGGTCTTGCTTTTTTATCCTGCTTGCCACTCTGTGCCTTTTAAGTGGGGCATTTAGCCCATTTGCATTCAATGTTAATATTGATATATGTGGGTTTGATTTTGTCATTGTGCTGTCAGCTGGTTATTATGTTGACTTGTTTGTGTGATTGCTTTATAGTGACACTGGTCTCTACGTTTAACTGTGTTTTTGTATTAGCTGGTAGCAGTTTTTCCTTTCTGTATTTACTGATCCTTTCAAGATCTCTTGTAAGGAAGGTCTGGTGTCTGGTAGTAATGAAGTCCCTCAACATTTGCTTATCTGAGAAAGATCGTATTATTCCTTCACTTAGGAAGCTTAGTTTGGCTGGATATAAAATTCTTGGTTGAGGATTTTTTTTTTTAAGAATGTTGAAGATAAAACCCCAATCTCTTCTGGCTTGTAGGGTACTAGTGGAGAGGTCTGCTGTTAGCCTGATGGGGATCTCTTTGGAGATGACTCACTCTTTCTCTCCAGCTGCCTTTTAACATTCTTTTATTTTGACCTTGAAAAATATAATGATTATGTGTCTTCGGGATTATTTTCTTGTGTAGAATCTATTTCCTGAATTTGACTGTTGGCCTCTCTAGCAAGGTTGGGGATGTTTTCATGCACAATATTCTGAAATATATTTTCCAAGTTGTTTTATTTCTTCCCCTCTCTTTCAGGGATGCCAATTATTTGTAGATTTGGCCTCTTTACATAATCCATACTTCTTGGATGTTTTGTTCGTTTCTTTTTATTTTTTTCATTTGTGTTTGACTATCTTATTTCAGAGAACCAACTATCAAGTTCTGAGATTCTTTCCTCAGCTTGGTTTATTCTACTGTTAATACTTGTGATTGCATTGTGAAATTCTTGTGTTATTCAGCTCTGTCAGACCCATTAGGTTTTTTTTTTATACTGGTTATGTTGTCTTTCAGCTTCTGTGTCACTTTATTGTGACTCTTATTTTTCTTGGATTGGGTTTTGCCATCCTCCTGAATCTCAAGATCCTTTTTTTCTATCCATATTCTGAATTCTATTTCTGTCATTTCAGCCAGTTTGGCCTGCTTAAGAAGCTTTGTTGGAGAACTTGTGTGGTCATTTTGAGGATATATGATACTTTGGCCATTTGAGTTACCATAGTTCTTACATCGGTTCTTCCTCATCTCTGCATGGGGGTGTTCCTTTAACTGCAGAGTAGTTTGAGTAGTCAGCTGACTTATATTTTGGGTTTTCACTGGGCCAAGGCTTTGCATAGGATCTTTATTTGAAGCTGACTTCTAATCTCTGGTTTCAGAGAGGAGTATGTTAGTGAGATATTTTTGGTGTTGAAACTTTGAGATGTAATTCAGCAGGTGATCCCTAGGCTTACTGGCCAGTTGGAAGACTCTTGCTCAGTTGTGTGGTTCCTGTATGTTTCCTCACAGTTGCATCTGTATTCCCTCTCAGTACTCTGAAAGTGTGGGTTCCTTTCCCCCGAGTGCTGGCTGTAGTTCATGATTCAGCACTCCTGGGCTGCCCACTGCAGCTCTGGGGTTACCTCAATGTTTATGTTCCTTCCTCAGCTTAGAGATAGCATAGGAAGAGATCTTAGTAGTGGTTGTAGCCAAGGGTCATTTATTTGACTCCTGGGGGCTCCACCTCAGAGAGATGCAAGTCAGCAATCACTCAATGCAGTAAGTGATTGTACTGATGGAGGGTATGTGTTTTGGGTCCAAGCCAGAGGTTCCCTGTCTGGTGATGTGCTTGCTGTGGGTGGGGGTTGTGTGGGACCCATGAGAGAAAACCGGCTTCTTCTCCTTGGGTTGACTGCAGATTGTTAGAGGTGTGGATAAGGCACTTAAAGTCTTTGCTCCTTCATTAGTCTAAGGATGGCAAGGGCAGTTCCACTGCAGAGGCAGTGGCATAGAGGCTTTCAGTTGTCCCTGGAAGCTCTGTCTAGGGAGTTGTTGATTTGATACTGGCTTGATAGCTCTGGCAGGGAGTGGCTGGAGGCCCAGGCCTGAGGACCTTCCTCATGAGAAGATATGGGAATGAAAACCCACTTAACACTCTGGCCACTTTTCCATAGGGCTGCTGCTATATGCTTGGGGCCTACTCTAGTACCTAGTGACCTCAGATTTCCCAGAACCTGGAAGTGTCACCAGTGAAGGCTATGAAACAGCAAAGATGGTGGCTTGTCCTTTTTTCTGAGAGCTTTGTCCCAGGGTGGGATGTACCTTTTGCTGGCACAAAGGCAGCAGTAGGAAAACCCCAGTTGAGAGATTCCACCCAGTGAGGAGGAACAGGATTGGGACACACTTAAAAAACAGTCAGTCTGGCCAGGTTTTGATAGAGTAGCTGTGCTTTGCTGGGGTCTACTTCAGTCCTCAGTCACCTCAGACACTTTGAAGCTCAAAGGCTGGAGTTGCTAAGTCACCAAAACAGTAAAGATGGTAACTCACTTCTCCCTCTGGGAGTGCTTCTCAGGGAGAATTCAGATCTTTGTCAGCTGGAGTGCTTGGGTGGGGGTGGCTGCAGGATCCAGCTGGGAGGTCCTGCCCAGTGAAAAGGATGGGATTGGACACCCACCTAAAGCACAGTCTGGCCATGTTTTGGTAGGGCAGCTGTGCTGTTCTAGGCTGGGTGATCTCTTCCACCCCGGGTCAGCTTCAAGAACAGCTAAGGCTGTTCTTCCTGAAGGCTGGTACAGCTAAGGCATCTGAACAGCAAAGATTGCAGCTCACCTTTCCCCTTTGAGCTCCTTCTTAGGGAAGTGCAATGCCACTACTGGTAGGTGACTGGAATTCCAAGCCAATGGATCTTATCTTGTGAGGTACCAAGGAAGAGGAGCCTGTGGGTCGTTGCTGCTCAGCCCCCTGGATTCAGCCTCTGTCCTCAGGGTATATACAGGAGTCCAATCTCCAACTTTGCTGGCGCTGCAGCTACTTTTACCAGAAAGCCCAAGTATCTAAGGCTCTGAGGTCTTCACACATGCCTGAGTGGCTGCTCTGCCAAGACTCCACACAGCTCTGTGTATTAGACTGAAGACTGAAGGCCCTGGTGGAGAGGGTTCACAAGGAGATCTCCTGACTTGAGGGTTGCAAAGACCTAATGCTCACCCCTTCTGCTCCTTTTCATGACAGCCACTTACACTAGCTGCTTCTGGTCATCCATCTTGCCCACTCCTCCCCTATTTTTCTTAAGGTTTGAATTGGCATTCTTTTTTCAATTCTTTCAATTCACAGTTTTGTTACTTTACTGTATTTCTTTTCAAAAGATTATTACTTCTGATTTTAGCATTGGCTGCATCTCATAAATATTGCTGTATTTTATTTATATTTACCTTGTATATTAATAGGCAATTTGGCACCTTATACACTAAGGAGTATTGAAAAAGGGAGGAGGCTTTGATATCTGCAATGTTAGTTTGGATTCTGACCCCTTCACTTATAGCAGTGTTTCTTAATTCCTCTGACCTAAGTGTATTCATCGATCAAGTTGGTATAACAATAAAACTTAGCTCAGCTGAAGCAATTTACATTCTTTGAACATAGCACTCAATAAATAATAATACATGACCATGTATAGTGTTTATTATATGCTGGGGTCAGTATTCTGAGTTTTTGATGAGTATCAACTCACTTAATCATCTTAAACAACTCCAAAATAGATATATAATATCTCATTTTACAGATGGGACGACTGAGGCACAAAAGATTGTGTGGCTTGCCCAGTATCACACTTCTTGGGAGTGGCAGAGCCTGAATTTGAAGCCAGGCAGTTTGGTCTAGGAGAAAATTTTAAATTATGAAATATATTGGTTAACTACTGCTGCGTAACAAACTGCAAAATCTGATTGCAACGTTCTTTTATTGTCACTCATGTATCCTCAGATCAACTGGAGATCAGCTGAGACTGGCTGATGTAGAGTAGGCTTGAATGTATGACTTCTCCAAACATGACTGTAGGTTAGCTTGTCTAGGTTGAGTTTGACTGAGATACCTTTGACCCATGTTTCTTTCATCCTCTCCTGGATTCAGTAAGCTACCCAGTCAAACAAGAGAATATTTTCTAAATTTAACGGGGGAGAAAAATAAAAGTTTGAGTCGCACAATATCAGATACTTCTATTGGCTGTGAACTTTGAATACCATCTCCCATTATAAATTCCCACTAGATGCCAGATACCAAAAACCAAGTCATCAAACTCATAAGTAAATGTCATTGCAGGGACCATATCCTTGTTTCTATCCCACTTCAGGATTAAAATTACCTCCTTCTACTTTACGCTACAGCTGGTGTAGGCAAGGAAACTGCCAAAAACTTATTAGATGATTAGTGCTGAGAGAGGTCCTAGGCAAACTGCACCTATTTCAGATTGCTCTTTCTTAAAGACACAACCAGGCCAATATATTGCTTTTTCCCCTTTCCAATGGCATAACCCCTGTGTCTGTTTATTCTCTCCTGTCCAGAAACACAGAATAATCAATGGTTAACACCATGTCTTTATTATGCTGTATCAGCATATGTGGGAGATGATGTTTCTGAACTCCTGGGGTCTCTGCTAGATTAAATTTCTCTAGGGGTAAAGTTCTAACATTGAGCCATCTTCGATCTGAGAAGCCACAAGAAACAAAAGATTTCTAAATCTTGTTGTTTCATAAATACTTTTAGATAGATAACAAATGATGAGGCCACACCGGATGTAGGGTAAAACTAATGAACCCTCAAGACCTAAAGATCCTGATGTCTGTGGCATCAAGTCATCTGTTGGTCCATATTGGCATATTTTCTGCATCAAATAAAGCCTTCTTCGTCCAAAGGCAGTAGGAAGTATGAATTCTGTTCCAGTCCATTCATGGTCATTTTGTGGGTTAAGGGGATTCTGACAGGCTAAACTTGGCAGAAATCTCAGAATTCATAAACTCAGCAGCACCTTCTCTTTTGCAACCTCTTCAAGGCATCTTTAATTTCTTTATTCCTCAAACTGTAAATCAAGGGACTTGACATGGGAATGATCATAGTGTAGAAAACTGATGCAAATCTGTCACAGCTGGAAGAACCATGAGAGCTGGAACTCAAATAGACAAAGATTCCTGATGTATAGAAGAGGGAAACAGCTGTCAGATGAGAAGCACAGGTGTTGAATGCCTTGGCACTTGCTATCCCAAAGAACATGGTTAATATAGCTGTCATAACCTGTACAAAGAAAGTGTCTGTACAGAACAAGAGTAACAGTTGGGGCATGTCACAGAAGAAATGTCTGATGACATTCAACCCACAGAAGTGGAGTTGAAGCAAAGCACCAATTTGAGATAAAGAAGCAGTGAGGCCAGCCATGTAGGCTCCCAGTACCATCCAAACACAGAGGGTGGGTGACATGATCGATGGATAAAGCAGGGGTTTACAAATGGCAGCATAATGATCATAAGCCATGGCTGTCATGAGACAAGACTCACTCAGCCCCATTGTTGAAAAGATAAAGTACTGAATAATACAACCAACAAAGGTGATAGTTTGCTGTTCCTGTAAGAAGTTGGAGAGCATCTTGGGGACAGTGGAGCTGACATAGCAGACATCTATGAAGGACAGATTACTGAGGAAGAATTACATGGGTGTATGGAGGTGGGAATCCATCCTTATTATAAAAATGAGGGACAGGTTCCAGGCCAGAGATGTAATGTAGATCACCAGAAATGTAATGTAGATCACCAGAAATATAATGAAGAGCACTGAAATGATTCTGGGAAAATCTGAGAATCCCAGCAGGATGAAATGGGTGATTACTGTAATATTTCCTCTTCCAGTCATTGGCACTGTGCTCCTAATATCAGAAAGGAGACAAGAGAATGGATTGCTAAATCAGGTGAAATGATAACATTATCATCTTCATATGTGTACATCTTTTCCTCCAATGAGCACTGGAAAAGGAGAAATGTTTTACTGTTCTGGTGGAAAGACCCCAACTTTTATTCTTGAATTGTCAACATGTACCTGCACGATGCTTCAGTTTCTTCATTAATTCATAGGGTATCATGAGAATTAAAAAATGTATTTAAAAAGTTGACTGATATATTTTTTTAAATATGCCATAGAAATGCTGAGAGTATTATTTATAAGGTAAAGATCACTAATTAAGATCATTGTTTTTCTTAAAAAAGACCTCTGATGATTCATTATGTAACTGTTGCTTTAAAATTATGAATGCTGAGGCCAGGTGTGGTGGCTTATGCCTGTAATCCTAGAACTTTGGGAGGCTGAAGTGGGTGGATTACCTGAGGTCAGGAGTTTGAGACCAGCCTGGCCAACATGGCGAAACCCCATCTCTACTAAAAATACAAAAATTAGCTGGGCATGGTTGTACAGGCTTGTAATCCCAGCTACTTGGGAGGCTGAAGCAGGAGAATCACTTGAACTCAGGAGACGGAGGTTGCAGAGAACTGAGATTGTGCCACTGCCCTCCAGCCTGGGCAACCAAGCAAGACTCTGTCTAAAAAAAAAAAAATTATAAATTCTTAAATGGCATCCTTCCAAAATATATTTGATGGACAAGAGTCCTGTACTGGATTGTTATCTATGTAGATTTAAAATATTTTTTATTTTACCCTTTAGAAAAATTACTTTCCCTGTTTATAATAACTTATCCTACTTTAAGAAAAATGTATTTAATATAACATACCCAAACTGGATTTAACAATAATATCATAAATTCTGATAATATTTTGAGGCAGACAGAGCATGAGTGTTCAATAAATTTACAGAACAAGTCTTCTCAGGGAAGCCTTCATACAAAGCATTCCAGAAGGAGGCTAGTGCAGCTTCCTCTTGACTCCAACTATTGCCTCAATATTAAGGTATTTGGGAAACAGCATAGTAATGTGGCTGAAGGTTCAGACTTTGGAGTTTTAGTTCCAATACCTTCTTCTTCTACTAACTTGTACCAGTGACATAAAAACATTAAGCTTGATTTACTACTAATAACGTAAGGACAACAAAAGCTTCGCACTTCCCGGGTTACTAGGAAGGTCATAAGTGAAAATTCAGGCAAAAGCTTAGCACACAATTAGATACACAGCAATTGTTCAATACAGGTTGGATATTGTTATCATGGATTACTTGCAAATGAGTGACAGTTATACCTGTGGGTAGAAATGTGAAAAGTAATATTTTCATGGGTTAATTTGAGGGAATTCATGAGACAGCATCAGCCCTATAGACAGCCAGGCATCCTTGCCTCTAGGCAGGTGTAGATTGAGACCTAGTATTTATGTCGGTCAAACCACCTAGGGCCATGAAGATGTAAGCTACACAAGCCATTTTTTCTTCAGTTTGGTTGACTTTGGGTACACTGGGTCAATGGAAAACCAGCATAAAATTATGATGGATCTTGAACTAGAGCAAAGGTCAAAGTAAATATTTCAATTCTATAATAATACAGAGGTACATCCTTTTTTTAATGTAGATACAATCAGCAAGTTAGAGCTTACCTACAGACTTATGGTATTAGGTTGATGCAAAAGTAATTGCACCAACCAAAGGTATGCACAGATAATGTATACTCACTCTGCTCCATACTCAGACTGTCCTTTCTTGAGCAAAGAACAAACCAATGATAATAGCTAAGATGATTTTGAAGAAGATGAATAATTAAAAAAGATTTTAACTTGCAGATATTAAAAAGTATTATGAACATTGATAATTTATTATTTTTATAACAGACATGTACCAAAAGAACAAATAAAAATTTCATAAATAAATGTAAGTGTTGGTAAGAATTTTATACATGAAGTATTTTCAATTGATAGTGAAAGAATAAACTCTTCTATAAATGGTCTGTGAGAACTGCCTCACTATGGGTAAAAGAGTATTTGAGGAATAAATAGATATGCATTTATATAATCTTGAGATGGAAGTGATATTCCTGAAAAATGACACCAAAACAGAATTATAAGTGAAAAAATATGGCAAAGCAATTTAAAACTTGGTCATGGCAGAAAAACCCTCATATAGAAAGCACATTTGAAAGATAATTGATGAATGTGGGAAAAATAGAGATAAAACAGAAAAAGACAACATAGTTATTATCATAATATATAAGATATTATATAAATCAATAAAAAATGGTCATTCATATGCACCACTGATGAGTACACAAAGTAGTTCTACTTTTCTGGAGGAAAATTATTTGTTTTTTATAAACTCTTCTGCATGCATGAGCTCTCTCTCCCTCTCTCCCCCCTCTTCTCTGTCTTTGTCACACACACACACACACACACACACACACCCCTTAAAAACCATTTATAATGTCAAACATTAAAAGTAATGGTTGGTATGATTTTGACTTTCTTCTTTATACTTATGTGTATTCTCTTGATTTTCTACAGCTTCTACATTTATGATAAAAATGTTATTAAATGTAAAAATTATTAATAGGGTTGAGAAAGAGGGAGAAGAGATGAAGAGAGAGAGAAGAGGGGTGGAAAAAGAGATAGAATGTGAGAGAGTAGACTTTCCTGAATCTTACTTGCTGGCTGTGTGATGATTATAACCTCTCTGTGCCTCAGTTGCCTCATATATAAGTGAAGATGATAATCATTAACACCTCATAGGGTTGTTGCAAGGATGGAATGACATAAAGGGCTAAAAACAATAAGGCCTCTGCCAGGCTGGGTGGCTCAGGCCTGTAATCCCAGCACTTTGGGAGGCTGAGGCAGGCTGATTGCCTAAGGTCAGGAGTTCAAGACCAGTCTGGCTAACATGGTGAATGCCTGTCTCTACTAAAAATACAAAAATTACCCAGGCATGGTGGTGCACACCTTCAGTCCCAGCTACTTGGGAAGCTGAGGCAGGAGAATCACTTGAACCCAGGAGGGGGAGGTTGCAGTGAGCCAAGATTGTGCCACTGCACTCCTGCTTGGACAACAGAGCGAGACTTTACCTCAAAAAACCAACATAAAACAAAAAACAAAAATAGTAAGACCTAAAAAAAGTTAGCAATGATCATTCCTATCATCACTACTCTCTTAAAGGGGACTAAAGGAAGAACTAGTACTAAATTATCAAGGAGCTCTTAATAAAATTATTTCTTAAATTAGATGATTTCTAAACCAGACTAAAGAATATTGTTGACAAATAATTGTATTTCTTTCTATCTTGTAGTATTGTTTTAACTCCCATCCAGCTGGATTGTCAATTGCTGTTGCTGCTTTTTGTTCCAGCACCATGAAGTACCCTCAAGCTGAGAACACTGACTGTATACAGCACACAAATACGTAGAGACATTTAATTACTTAATGCTAAGCATTGTGGATACTAATATTTAGTGTTTAACAAATTAATAAATGGTTCTTTCACTAAGGTTTGGATGTCAAACTAAGAAAGTATTATTTTGTTTTATTTCCATTATGGTTTTATTAAATGGGAAATCTTTCTGTTTACTCTTAGAATAGCCATAAAAAGGAATGGAATTATGCCCTTTTCAGGGACATAGATGGAGCTGGAAGCCATTATCCTCAGCAAACTAATGCAGAGCCATTATCCTTGGCAAATTAGCACAGGAACAGAAAACCAAACACCACATGTTCTCACTTATAAGTGCAAGCTGAACAATGAGAACACATGGACACAGGGAGAGGAATAACACACACTGGGGTCTGTCAGGGGGTGGGGTAGGGGGAGGGAGAGCATGAGGAAAAATAGCTAATGCATGCTGGCCTTAATACCTAGGTGATGGGTTGACAGGTGCACCATGGCACATGTTTATCTATGTAGCAAACCTGAGCATCCTCCATACATACCCCAGAACGTAAAATAAAAATAAAAATTAAAAAAAGATCTAAAAATCCAAAAAAAAAACTCTTTAATACAATATCTCAGGTATATTATCCAAGTTGAGTTAGATTTAAAAAAAAATATTTTCAAAATATAAGCTCTCACAGACAACATCCCCCAAACACCAATTTAACTGGTCAACTCAGGGAAATAAGTCAAATTGTTGATCAATTGGTTGCACTAACTCTTACTTTTTTATTACATTCTGGTGACACGGGCAGACATAATTAAATGTACTGTATGTAGTCTACCATTTCCAGTAAAGAACAAAGAGTTGTGGATTGTTTCTTATTTATGATAAAATTTATCCTGAAAACTTATCTTGTTGACATTTGATAAGCTAGAGAAAAAGAGAAAAATACATTCATTCTGTATGATTAATTCCTTGCATATGTTCAGCATCGCCTGAGACAATTTGCAGAGGAAAAGATAATTGATGTAAATATTGGTTAAAGATTTTACTGGATGAATATAGGTGATCAAAATCCTATCCAGTGCAAATCTAATAAGGACATGGCCAGTTTGCAAAGTTGTGCAGGGTACGAAATTGGGTAAGCAAGAAACATTGCTGAATAAAGAACAATGTATGTAAAAGAAGGTTAAAAGGAATATTTAAACCAACACTTCTTGTGCTTGGAGTGGGTATCTCTGATATCTGTGTTGCCCAAGCTAGTGTCTTCAGATCCCAGGGTCTCCAAAAATTACAACAGAAAACAATTTGAAGTATTTAAAAAGTTCTAATAGCACTATGTATGAGTACTCTGTCATATCATTAAGACTCAGTTTGTCTCTTACTATTCAGAAATCATAAAATAAAGCCATGCATTTAAACAAGTTAATTATTAGCATTTTGAAAACAGAATTCTGAAGGGCAAAAATTAAATTAAAAGGGTTGTTGGGGTGGCAAAAACTGGGAAACATAAGCAAGTGGGTTTTGATCTTAGGAAATTCCTCTGAAACTCAGTAAATTATTATTTTTGATTCACCTTTCAGGATTGATAGACATCATATCTTTTAACTATAGATTATCCTAATATCCCCATTTTCCAGATGAAAAAAAGAAAATAATAGTGTTCAAGGTCATATTAAGAATTCAATGCCCATCCGTCACCCTAAAGTAATACCTGAAATTTTATGTTTGAGGTTATTCTTTTTACAGAAACTCTGAGAATTTCAGTAAGAAGAAAGAATCCAATGAAGAGCTTTAAGTACAGAATGTGGAAGGGAGGAAGAGGGAAGAGTTGAAACATGAGAGAGACTGAGGACCATAAACTCTGTTCCATGTGTGTCCTTATAGGAAGAATTACATGGATATTGAGATGGTGCAGAATTTTCCAACAGAATTTTTCAGGTGGGCATATCACACTCCAAGATGGGCATGTTTGACCACAAAGTTGGCTGTCCACTCACAGCAAGAGAGATGGCCTCAAGTGGGGATCCTCTTAAATGTACTGCTGAGAGCAGAGCTTAAAGGAGTAAATCCAATTAGAGAGAGAAAGCATGCCAGGTGCTTACTCTCTGATGCCATGGTCATGGAGTTTTTGTCCCTGCTGATCTTATGCTCCACTTTGCTATATGTGGGTCAATTCCCTACTTCCCTATTGTCCTATCATGATGTCAGGATTGCAATTTCTTACTAAACTTGAAGTCACTGAAGCTAGAAAGAACACAGAGATCTTCTAGTTCAAAACTCTCAATTTCTGGGAGATAAATCTGAGATCAGAGTGCTAAGGGGTTTGCCCAAGATGACACTCTAGCCAGTAATATAGGTTGATAGCAATAAATTAGATATGTGTATGCTTCTCTGCTTACAAAACATTTACATTCTAGATAATTATATACATATTTCCTCAAATACCTGAGTTGAGTCAATGATCACAGCAGTCCTGCAAGGCAGACATGGCATTATTTCCCATGCATAAGTGAGGAAATTGAGGCACTAAGGAATACAATAAGGCTAATTCATAACAAAGCCATGGCTTCTCATGGTTATGACCATGGGTATTGATATCATACAATTTGGGTTGAATTTTGGCTCAGCCACTTGCTACTTGTGTGACCTTGAGTAAATTAACCTCTCAATGCCTCAATGTTTTCGCCTATAAAATGGGGATAACAGCAATAGCTACTTCACAGAGTAGCTTTTCATTGAGAATTAAATTAGATAAAGACTATAAAGCATTTATCAGAATGTGTAGTATAAATCATGTCTTCTATTTAATAGTAGATATAACTTACGTGTTTTGATTCGGAGATCTTTCCAACATATTATGCTGCATTTCTAGTCCTTTATTAAAATCCTTCATTAAAAATATCTACTTATGGTCATTTCTACAAACATTGTGGGTTTCCCTGGGGGTGGGGAGAGGAAGCTTATTTATCTTTTTAGTTACAAGGGATATAGAAAGGTTTTGGACAAGGTCCCATTCTTGATTTGATCTACCTCAGCCAATCTTACTTAAAGGAAGAAATGGATGAGTGGGGGCAATAAGTTAATTATTTAACTCTTGTTAATAGATTAGTACTTATAGTACTAATATAGTCCTCCTGATAAGGACTATAAGAATACAATCCTTTAAACTGAATAGCTTTTCTTTAAAAAAATAAATTTTATTGTATGTATTCAAAGTGTACAGCATGATGTTATAAGATACACATTGATGTAAAATGGTTACTATAGTGAAGCAAATCAACATATCCATCATTGCATGTCGTTATCCAGTTTTTATGTCTGAGTGTGTGCGCGCGTGCACACGTGTGCACATGCGTGTGGCAAGAGCAGCTAAAGTCTCATTTAGCAAAAATCCTAAGTACAATATTATTAACTACAGACCTCACTTATATATGGAATATTAAAATAAACAGCTTCTTAAGATTTGCTGTTATTCTTAAGAATAACATCAAAAGTATGCAGTTTGGGCACAGTGGCTAACCAATAGAGGGATTATTTTAGACCAGTAAGAACTATTATATTCCATAACACACATTTTGTGAGATTCAAGATGTACTGTCACCTACACAGAAGAGCATGGTAATCCTGAATATGCCTAATCTTTCCATGTGCAATTGGGATAATTTCTCACCTGCCAACCTCATATGGGTATAGGAAAAATCAAATCTATGTGATGTAACTACATGAAGCGTAAAACGCTATATAAATGGTAACGTAATATAAATGAAGTTTAGTACATAACCTCTAGACTAGAGAAATATCTGCACATTAAAAAAAATTATCTTGGTCAGTGTCCAAGTCTCTATGATAACCCTAGTTCTGGTGACTCAGCTGCTCCCTGGTCAAACTTAAGGTCCTGGAATCCCTGGGAAGCTCAGGTCTCAGGGACTTGGGTCCAGCCTCCCTAGACATACCATGATAGCCATAATTTCTCAGGTCTTCCACAGTCTCTGGGAAGCTACCATGAAGCATGCTCTGGGTGCATCTATGCCAAGAAATTCCTGGCTTTGATTTCCTTGCACCTCTAGGAATCGTTCCAACTCTTCACCTGGAAAGTGGCTCTTTCTACCTACTCTTTTTTTCTCCCCTATTTCTTTTAAAAAATTTTTACCTCCTTCTTTAGGCTCAAAGAGTAAGGTGAAAGGAATGAGGTTTTTGCGAATAAAGCCAAACAAACATTGCCCTCCTGCACCATGCTCCCCTCCTCTTCTCTCCTCTCTTCTCTTCTTCTCTGATCCCCTTTCTGCCCTCTTCTCATCTTCTCTATTTCTCTCTTTAATTCACTTACTCTCTTTCTGTCTTTGCTTGGCTTCAAATATTTTATTCTATACATTTTATTTTATTTTTTTATTGGAATATAAATAAATGTTTAACAAAAATGAAAGAAATGAACAGATTCAGAGTAATGTTAACAAGATTGTCAATTACAGGTGACTACTGTTCATCATCCATATAAAAAAGTATCAAAACAACAAGCAGCCACAATTTGACCAACGTGACTAAAGGAGAATGCTAGGGTACAGCAAGGGAGTGGTGGAAAGTTTGTGGTACACAGTAACTCAGGACGGCCACCTAGAGCAGGAAGAAACCACCTTGCTTCTGCCACCCATTCCCTCCAGTGAGGATCAGCTCAGAACCAGGAGAGAGCTTCTCCCTGTGAGGAAAAGGTAAGCAGGAAGTCACAGCAGCCGCCATCACTGTCATGGACACCTACAGTTTTCACTACTTATGAGTCCTGCAGTCCTCACAGGCCCTGAGCCCAGCTTAGGGGGCTGCCTGGAGTTCCAAAGGCTGCACTACTCCTGAGATGGAGCCCATGATTGTGGCTGCTTGTTGTTTTGGTACTTTTTTATAAGGATGATGAACAAACTCATGATTGTGGCTACTTGTTTTGTCCTGTTGCCGCTTGATTTCTAATTAAATTCACCAATAATATAGTTTAGTTCAGTGTATAAACTTCAGTGTACTCTGAGCCAAGCAAGCTTATAATTATTTATCTAGAATTAATATAGGTCTCCCCCGGCCATCTTGACTCACATTCCACCATGATCAAATAGGCTTTATTCCTTGAATGTAAGCTTGGCTCAGCATAGGCGAATCAATAAATGCAACTCATCACAAAAACAGAACTAAAGACAAAGAACACATGATTATCTCAATAGATGCAGAAAAAGCTTTTGATAAAATTCAACATACATTCATGTTAAAAACTCATCTAACTATGTATTGAAGGAACATACCTCAAAATAATAAGAGCCATCTATCACAAACCTACAGCTAACATCATACTGAATGGGCAAAAGCTGGAAGCATTCTTCTTGAAAACTAGCACAAGACAAGGATGCCCTCTCTCACCACTTCTACTCAATATAGTATTGGAAGTCCTGGACAGAGCAACCAGACAAGAGAAAGAAATAAAGCACACCTGGCCGGGTGCAGTGGCTCACGCCTGTAATCCCAGTACTTTGGGAGGCCAAGGTGGGTGGGTCACGAGGTCAAGAGATCAAGACCATGCTGGCCAACATGGTGATACCCCGTCTCTACTAAAAATACAAAAAAATTAGCTAGGCGTGGTGGCGCACGCCTGTAGTCCCAGCTACTCGGGAGGCTGAGGCAGGAGAATTGCTTGAACCCGGGAGGCGGAGGTTGTAGTGAGCTGAGGTCGCACCACTGCACTCCAGCCTGGTGCCTGGTGACAGAGTAAGACTCTGTCTCAAAAAAATAAAAATAAAAATAAATAAAGCACACCCAAATAGGAAGAGAGGAAGTCAAAATAGCCACGTTTGCAGATGATGTGATTCCTACGTTGAGAAAACTCCATAATCTTTGCCCCAAAGCCCTTTTTTTTTAAAAGCCAGTCAAATTTAGCAGTGGGGGGTTGTATACCAACTTTAGTGACACTAATGTTAATAAGTTCTGATAACCCCTACCATCGGACCAGCCCCCAAAGCTCTTTAAGCTAATAAGCAACTTCAGCAAAGTCTCAGGATACAAAATCAATGTATAAAAATCACTAGTATTCCTATATACTAACAACAGTCAAGCCTAGGGAATGCAACCTCATTCACAATTGTTACAAAAAGAATAAAGTACCTAGAAATACAGCTAACAATGGAGGTGAAAGATCTCTACAAGAACTATAAAACATTGCTCAAAGAAATCAGAGATGACACAAACAAATGCAAAAAACTTTCCATGCTCATGGATAAGAAGAATCAATATAATTAAAATGGCATACTGCCCAAAGCAGTTTGTAGATTCAATACTATTCCTATAAATCTTCCAATAACATTCTTTGCAGAACTAGGAAAAACTACTTAAAAATTTAAATGGAACCAAAAAAGAGTGAATAGCCAAGGAAATCCTAAGCAAAATGAGCAAAGTTGGAGACATTATGCTACCTGACTTCAAACTATACTACAGGGCTACAGTAAGCAAAACAGCATGGTACAGGTACAAAACTTCAGCAAAGACACATAGACTAACAGAACAGAATAGGAAACCAAGAAATAAGGCTATACACCTACAACTATTTGGTCTTTGATGAAGTTGGCAAAAACAAGCAAGGGGGAAAGGACTTCCTATTTAATAAATGGTGCTGGAATAACTGGATTGTTATATGCAGAAGATTGAAATTTGACCCCTTCTTTACACCACATATAAAAATTAACTCAAGATGGATTAAAGACTTGAATGTAAAACACAAAACTATAAAAACCCTGGAAGATGACATAGGCAATACCATTCTGGACATAATCATGGGCAAAAATTTCATGACAAAGATGCCAAAAGCGATTGCAACAAAAGCAAAAATTGACAAATGGGATTTAATTAAACTAAAGAGTTTTGCACAGCAAAAGAAATTATCAACAGAGTAATCAGACAACCTACAAAATGGAAGAAAATATTTGCAAACTGTGCAACTGACAAAGGTCTTATATTCAGTGTCTACAAGGGACTTAACTTTACAGAAAAAACCCAAATGACCCCATTGAAAATTGGGCAAAAGATACAAACAGACACTTTTTGAAAGAAGGCATACATGCAGCCAACAATGATATTTTAAAAAGCTCAGATTATTAGAGAAATGCAAATCAAAACTACAATGACATACAATCTCACACCAGTCAGAATGGCTATTAGTAAAAAGTAAAAGAATAACAGATGCTAGTAAGGTTTCAGAGAAAAAGGAATGCTTATACATTGTGGGAGTGTAAATCAGTTCAACCATTGTGGAAAACAATGCAGTGAATCCTCAAAGACCTTAAAACAAAACTATCATTCGATCCAACAATCCCATTATGGGGAATATACCCAAAGGAATATAAATCTTTCTATCATAAAGACACATGCATGCATATGTTCATTACAGCACTATTCACAATAGAAATGATCATCAATGGTAGACTGGATAAAGAAAATGTAATACCTATATATCATGTAAAACAGGCATAAAAATAATGAGATCATGTTTTTCTGTAGGAACATGGATAAATCTGGAGGCTATCATCCTTAGCAAACTAAAGCAGGAATAGAAAACCAAATATCACATGTTCTCACTTAGAAGTAGAAACTAAATGATGAGAAGACATGGACACATAGAGGGGAACAGCAGACACTGGGGCCTACTCGAGGGTGTAGGGTAGGAGGATGGAGAGGGTCAGGAAAAATAACTAATGGGTACTAGGCTTAATACTTGCCTGTATAATCTGTATAATAAACCCTAGTGACATGAGTTTACCTATATAACAAACCTGCATATGTACCTCTGAACTTAAAATAAAAGTTAAAAAAGTAAGCAAACTGAATTGAACAGCATATCAAAAAGATTATACATCATTACCAAGTGGAATTTATCCCTGGCATGGAAGACTGGTTTATCATATGGAAATCAATCAATGTGATATGTCACATTAAAACAATGAATGATATCTGATATCAAACGAATGATACCACATGATTATCTCAATTGACTCAGAAAAAACACTTGACAAAGATTAACACCCTTTCTTGATAAAACCTCTTAATAGTTTAGGTATAGCAGGAAAATTTCTCAGCATAATAAAGGCCAATTTATGCGTAATCCACAGCTAATATAATCAGTAGGAAAAAGCAGAAACTTTTCCATTAAGATTGAGTACAAGGCAGGGATGCCTATTCTTGCCAAATCTATTCACAATGGTGCTTCCAGTACTAGCTAGAGATACCAGAAATAAAAGGCATCCTAATCAGAAAAGTAGAAATAAAATTATCTCTAACTGCAAATGATGTAATACTATATGTAGAAAACCCTAGAGACTACAAAAACCTGAGACTGCACTGTTGGAATTAGTGAATGAATTTAGAGTTGTAGGATATAAAATAAACATACAAAAGTCAGTAGAGATGGGGTTTCACCACGTTGGCTAGGCTGAACTCCTGACCTCAGGTGATCTGTCCACCTCGACCTCCCAAAGTGTGGGGATTACAGGCATGAGCCACCGTGCCCAACCCTCCACAGCATTTTTATACACAGATAATAACCTGGCTGAAAAAGAAATGAAGAAAACAATTCCACTTATGATATTTAAAAAAAACACCTTAGAGAGAAATTTAACCAAGTGAGATACAGAAAGAAAAACATTGCATGATCGTATGTACATATGCATTTTTTGAGAAAAGGTCAAATATATAAACATAGATAATAACGTGGTTATCAGGTGCAGAGGTAGGTGGAGGCGAAGAGACAAAATGAAGTAATGTATGCCAAAGGATATGAAGTGGCAGATTATGCAGGTTGAAAAAGTTTGGAGATATCATATAAAAAGAAGACTTTGATCAGGAAAATTGTATTGTATTAGGAATTTTTCTTTTTAGTTGTTCTTCTAAGAAAAAATAACTATGCAAAATAATATATGTGTTGATTTATATCATTATATTAACTATTTTATTATATATGCATTCAGCATCATATTATAAACCTCAAATATACACATTATAATTTCTTTAAAAATAACTAAATAACTGTGAAGAAAAAAACAGGCTGTATGGTTTCCTGGGTTCCTATTATTTCCCTACATATAATATCTATAAGCACATCTGTTATCAAAACATAATTATATCATAGAGTTCAATCTACCTAGATTCTATCAAAGAAACTAGATTTTAAACTGTATTTTAATATCAGTGACACTGCCTCAGACAAATCATGTGGTGCTAGCTGAAAACAATGGCATGAGGAATACAGAATGCCAGGTTTGCACTTCTCTCTACCTACCTGTTCTTGTGACCTAAAAAGTGTCCCTTACATATTCTTACTCATATCTACCTTTTAGCAATATCAATGCTTATCCAAATGTTATTCTTGCAGAAGTAAACGAGAGTAAACCAACCTAAAAGCTAGCAGAAAAAAAAAATAACCAAAATCAGAGCTGAACTGAAGAAAATTGAGAAGTCAAAAAACCATACAAAAGATCAATGAATGCAGGAGCTGGTTATCTGAAACAATAAGTAAAATTGATAGACCATTAGATAGACTAATAAAGAAAAAAGAGAGAAGATCCAAATAGACACAATCGGAAATGACAAAGGAGACATTACCATTCACATTATAAAAATACAAAAAACCTGCAGAGTCTACTACAAGCACCTCTATGCACACAAATTAGAAAACTTAAAAGAAACGGATAAATTGCTGGAAGCATACACCCTCCCAAGACTGAACCAGGAAGAAGCTGAATCCTTGAACAGACCAATAATGAGTTCCAAAATTGAATCAGTAATAAAAAGCCTACCAAAAGAAGATGTCCAGGATTAGATGGATTCACAGCTTGGTCCTACCAGATGTATAAAGAAGAGCTGGTACCATTCCTACTAAAACTCTTGCAAAAAATTGAGTAGGGGGGCCTCCACCCTAACTTATTCTATGAGAACAGCATTATCCTGATACCAAAACCTGTCAGAGACAGAGCAAAACAACAACAACAGCAACAACAACCCAAAAAACAACTTCAGACCAATATCTTTGATGAACATAGATGTACAAGTCCTTAACAAAATACTAGCAAACTGAATCCAGCAGCACATCAGAAAGCATCTACCATGATCAAATAGGCTTTATCACTGTGATATAAGACAAATGGTTCAACATAGACAAATCAATAAATGCAACTCATGACATAAACAGAACTAAAGACAAAACCACATGATCATCTCAATAGATTCAAAAAAGGCTTTTGATAAAATTCAACATTTCTTTTTGTTAAAAGCCTTCAACAAACAAGGCATTGAAGAAACATACCTTAAAATATAAGAGCCATCTATGACAAACCCACAGCCAACATCATACTAAATGAGCAAAAGCTGGAAACATTCCCCTTGAGAACTGGAAGTAGATAAAGATGCTTATTCACACCATTCCTATTCAACACAGTATTGGAAGTCTTGTCCCGAGCAACCAGGCAAGAGAAGAAAAACAAAAGTTATCCAAATAGGAAGAGAGGAAGTCAAACTATCTCTGTCTGCAGACAATATGATTCTATACCTAGAAAACTCCTTAGTCTCTGCCCCAAAGCTCTTATATCTGCTATACAATGTCAGAAAAGTTTCAGGATACAAAATCAATGTATGAAGATTAGTAGCATTGCTACACACCAACAACACCCAAGCTGAGAACTAAATCGAAACTCAATTTCATTCACAATGGCCACAAAAAAGAACAAAATCCTAGAAATACAGCTAACCAGGGAGGTGAAAGATCTCTATAATAAGAATTACAAAACATAGCTCAAAGAAATCAGAGATAACACAAACAAATGGAAAAACATTTAATGCTCATGGATAGGAAGAATCAGTATTGTTAAAAAGGTTATACTTTCCAAAGAAATTCACAGATTCAATTCTATTCCTATCAAACTACCAATAACACTTTTAACAGAATTAGAAAAAAAATACTTTAAAATTTATATGGAACCAAAAAAGAGCCCAAATAGCCAAGAAAATTCTAAGCAAAAACAACAAAGCTGGAGGCACCATGTTAACTGACTTCGATTATTCTACAAGGCTACAGTAGCCAAACAGCATGGTACTGACACAAAAACAGACACATAGACCAATGGAACAGACTAGAGAGCCAGAAATAAAGCTCTAAACCTACAGCCATCTGATCTTCACAAAGTTGACAAAAACAAGCAATGAAGAATGAACTCCCTATTCAATAAATGGTGCTGCAATAACTGGCTAATCATATGCAGATTGAAACTGGACTCATTTCTTATACCATATACAAAAATCAACCCATGATGGATTAAAGACTTAAACTTATAACCTAAAATTATAAAAACCTTGGAAGATAATCTAGGAAATATCATTCTGCACATAAGCCTTAGCAAAGATTTTATAATGAAGATGCCAAAAACAATTACAACAAAACAAAAATTGACAAAGGGAACTTAATTAAAGAGCTTGTGCATAGCAAAAACAAAAACAACAAAAACAAAAACCCGCACAAACAACTATCAAAGCAAACAGACAACCTACAGAATGGGAGAAAATATTTGCAAACTATGCATCCAACAAAGGTCTTATGCTCAGAATTTATAAGAAACTTAAACAAGTTAACAAGCAAAAACCAAACAACCCCATTAAAAAGTGGGAAAAGACATAAAAAGACCTTTTCAAAGGAAGGCACATATGCAGCCAACACACTAATGAAGAAATGCCCAACATCACTAATTACTAGGGAAATGCAAATCAAAACTGCAATGAGATATCTCATGCCAATCAGAATGGCTATTATTTAAAAAGTCAAAAAAGAACAGATTCTGGTGAGATTGCAGAGAAAAGGGAATGGTTATACACTTCTAGAGAGAATGTAAATTAGTTCAGCCATTGTGGAAATCAGTGTGGTGATTTCTCAAAGAAGTCAAAACAGAATTACCATTTGACTCAGCAATTCCATTATTGGGTGTATACCCAAAGGAATATAAATTGTTCTTCCATGGAGACACATGCACACATACGTTCATTGCAGCACTATTCACAATAATGAAGACATGGAAGCAATCTAAATTCCCATCATCAGTAGCCTGAATTTCAAAAAAAAAATGGTATCTATACACCATGGAATACAACCATGGAATACTATGCAGCCATAAAAAGGAACAAGATTATGTCCTTTGCAGGAACATGGATGGAACTGGAGGCCATTATCCTAAGCAAACTAACACAGGAACAGAAAACCAAATACTGCATGTTCTCATTTATAAGTGGGAGCTAAACATTGAAAACAAGTGGACACACAGAAGGGAAAAATGAACATCAAGGCCTACTTCAGAGTGGAGGGTGGGAGGAGGGAAAGATCAAGAAACTACTTATTGGGTGCTACACTTATTGCCTAAGTGACAAAATAATCTGTAAGCCAAACTTTTGTGACATGCAATTTACCAATAACACAGCTATACATGTACCACTGAACCTAAAATGAAGGTGAAACAGAAAAAAAGTTCACTTGAATTAAGCTACTAAGGACCATAGGATGCCATGAATGCTAACAACTGCAGATAGCTGCCAATGGCCACATATCTGTTGCAGGCCATGGTGACCAAGGGGGTGTACTCGTCCATACCATCCAGGCCCCAACAAAATACTGAGTAGTACAGCCAAGAAATGATTATTTTCCCATCTTTTAGGAAGCCTGAAAGCATCCTTGGACTGATGGCAGAAGAATAACAGATGCCTATAAATGACAGGGAACTTAAAAAAAGGACATGGGTGTGTACAGGTGAGATTCCAAGCTGATGAGGATGATAAATAGGACACAAGTTCCAAATCAGGGTCAAAAGGTGGTTCCCCAGGGAGACTGGAAGGAGGCTGAGCTGCAGCTCTTATTTGTCTGAGAGTCCCAGGAGAAAAAACATGGCCACATAAGAGGTGTGGTTTCCACCCCCTTCCATGGATCTGCTTGGTGTCATTTGCTGATAAAAAAGGGGAAAGAAGGAAATGGGTTCATTTCCAATAAAAAAACAAAAAAAATTTTTTTTTCAGTCATGAAGCTGGCTAAATATAAAACCTTGAATCATCAATGTTGAGTTAATTTATGCCTTGCATGTATAATAATCAAACTTAACTGAAAAATTCTCTTTGATAAATACTTTTGTTGTTAATTTTGCTGAGGGAGAGCATTAAAACATCATTCTAATAATATGTAATAATGATGATAGGTGTCATTAATATAATATCTCTTAAAATGATTTAATGTTTTCTCATGCCAGGATTATGCAAATATATGTGACTGTGAACACAGGCCACATTAAGAAAATATTGTCCTCTCCCTGTATGATGAAAAAGGAAGATTCTGCTCAGGCATGGCTCTGCTATTCACTCAGTGATTGGAGAAGCCACTGACTCATGCTGAACCTCATGTGTAAACTGGAGATTTTGGAGTAGCTCCTTTTAAAAATCTCCTTGTGGACTAACATTAAATGAATGTATAATCAGAAAATATTGACAATTCTTTAACTGTCTTTCTGGTTGCATGAAGCCTAGAGAGATATAAGAACAATGTGGCAGAATGGTAGCAGAGTCAAACACAAAGAAGCAACTTGGAAACTGATGTGGTTTCACCAAGTTAATTACTCTCAGAAGATTCCTGAGAAGTTAGATAAGACAAGGTTGAAAGCCATTATGCTTTCTTCTTTGGAGGTACATGTTTTTATTTTCTCAAATCAAAAACTTTCACAAATAACATTTTCTAGAACAGGGATTTTTGATCTTTGGGTCAGTGACACTTGTACAAATCTTTTAGAAACTACAGATCTTCTACTGAGAAAACTGCAATCATTTACCCCTTTTACATACAGTTTTACTGAATCCTCAATCACCCCGAAGTCTATTAGTGGTACCCAAGTTAAAGAGTGACTTGAACTCATGTAAGGTTTAGGATGTTTAGGTGATTACATGGGTTTGGGGAACCCGAGGCAGGATTTTGGGCAGTTCTTTTCTCTTGTTCATTTTAGAGCCAGTTCAGGAAAAGCAAAGCCCTAAGTCTTCAGCCAAATGATGACTAACCAAAAGAATATTTTTGCTTCAGGCACTATATGCACTCCTCAAGATGCATTAGCTGTCATTCTCTCTAGACAGTCATTAGAACATCCCCCAACCAAACACATATTTACTTGGATGCACTCAAGTTAGAAAGAAAATGATGGGAAGATTTGATCGGCAGAAAATAGCTGTCAAATATAGACTGAGAGTGTGTCTAAGGGCAGAAGTAGAAGTCTTAAGTATTTCCCCTAAGAAAGACTGAAATTAAAGAAATAAGCTGTGTGAACTACAAATATTTATAAACATTAACCATCTAAGATGTCTTCCTTCTCCCCAACCATTTTCCAGTATCCTAGTTTCACAAATGAATAAAACAAGAAAATCCCCATAGAAGCATTAGGATATACTTAGAGAAGTAGGTCCAAAGTGTTCTTTTCCCAAAATCAGATCAGTCATTGCTTCATGGTGCACTTTTTGAGACAAATTCTGGAAAATTGAGATGATAAATCAGAAAAAGTCAAGGTATTTGTCAGCAATATGAAAGGGGAGAATGGTAGACAGGCAATATATTTATCATTGCAGACTTATGGGTGGTTCTGTCTGCAGTGAGATTGAATTAACAATGAAGCTTGTGGGACGAGAGTGTAAAATTGTATTCATCATCATTTTCTTCATCAGAATCACCAAGTCTTGCAAACAAAAAGATGTAGTGATGAATCTTACCTGCCTTTGAACATCAGAGCTTGAGGTTCTCCAGCCTTCGGACCCTAAGGACTAGCTCAATACACACTGACATTCTCTTTAAACTATAAAGATAAAGATAAGCACACCAGCTGGGGCAACATAGCAAGATCCTGTCTCTACAAAAAACACAAAAATTAGCTGGGCATGGTGGCATGCACCTGTAATCCCAGCTACTTAGGAGATTGAGGTGGGAGGATCACTTGACCCTGGGAGGCGGAGGTTGCAGTGAACTGAGATAGTGCCACTGCACTCCAGCCTGGGTGACAAAGTGAGACCCTGTCACAAACAATTGAACAAAAAACTGATATGCAGAGCTTCTTCTAATTTCCATTCAATACAGTAACCTTAAATATAGTGACTGTTTACTATTGTATTTGTATTCTGAAAATTGTCTTCATTTCTGTTGTATGTCTCTGGAGCCCAAGTTAAATGTTCATTGGATCTTGCTCTATCATCCACATTAGCGAAATATTCATTATTTGTATTTTTCTGTTGTCTTCTGTTTTAATTTTACAGATATCTCTTGTAATAAATTCACTCTATCATAAATCGTGTTAATTGGCTGCTTATCACATCCATCAAGTTTCAAATTTTAGTCATAATATTTTATGTTCTTGGTTCAATTTTGCTCTTTTCCCAAATAGTTGATTTTGATAGTCTTGTTGTTTCATCATACTTTAAATAGTATCCTTTATTTAAATATATTAAATATACTCAATCAAATTATTAGATAAATATTAAATTTTGCAAGGCTGAGTCTACAGTTTAATGTTATGGCTGACTCTTGTTTAAGATGCTCTATTTTCCTGTGTGTTTAGTGAATTTTGATAATAAGTTCATGTTCCTTTAAACTTTATCTGCAGGAAGCATTAAGGCTTGATTCTAAAATGTGTTCCTTTAGATCTTATTTATCTTACTTCTGTTAGGGCAACACCTCCCTAGAATCCCTTTAATCAATAATTTTTACTTGAGGTTTCTCAGGGCCACAATAGTTGTAAGATTTAGGACCCACAGCAAAAAAGGTACAAGTTTGAAGTTAAGAATGATCAGAGAAGGCTTTGTACTTTTCTTTGTCTCCCAAACTAATACTGAGAGAATTGTGTACATCACTGTCTCAATTTATTAGGTTAGGTTTTCTCTATGTTGCTCTTTGGGAGTGTCACTCTTGGGAGCTCTTTTTCAGTGGCCTGGAGGCTGCTTCCTACCAACCTCACTTATCATCTTTTCCTTCTCTACCTGTCATCCACAGAACCATTAAAACTCACAAGGATTCTTTGCTTGGCCAAACTTTAGTCAGGCTTCTGAAGCTTCTCCTAGGCCCATCTGTGTAATTCCTCATAAAATTCAGTTTTAGTAAGGATCCCTTCTAAGTTAGTTTAGCCAGAAGCCCCCATCTTTGATACCTGATTGCATTCTTCATCCTCCACCAACTCCCCGTTGATGTGTGATCATCCTGACCTGTCCTAAGCAAGAATTTTGTTAGGTCAGTTTGGTCAGAATCTCCCTTAACACACGACTATTTCCACCTAGTAATTTTCTACCACTGATCCTCATAGCTCTTTGGTTGTACATTTCTACTTGTCCATGCTGTATTGAAAGTTGAATCCAATCTCTCTACCCCATGGTACAACCCTGTTGCCATGGTGCCATACCTATAGCGGTGGTCCTCAATGAAGTCTTCCTTAGTGTGCTTTTACAAGTATTATTACATATAATTTTTTATTTAACAAAACCAAGTGTTAGGCCACCAGGGTTTAGTAGATCCTTCCTGAGAATGTTGGCCACAGTCCACCAGCTTCTTAGGCTTGTACTTTCTTGTCATCTCTGTACTTTCAGGAATGTATTCCTTTCTCACTGGCTGAGACATGAAAAAAATGTGTTTTAGAGTTTATGTAGCATTTTTAGTGGTTTCTATGAATGTATAACCCACCATATTCCAAGAAGCAAGTGTAAAAAGAATGTTTTTATGAAAGTTTTGGTTTTCACTGGCTAGTTTTTCTAAAAATTCCAAGTTATTTGATTTGCTTATATTTTCTCTATGCCTTTTTTTTTTGGAGCTGGGATCTCTTTCTCTCCTGCCTTTGAACATCAGAGCTTCAGGTTCTCCAGCCTTTGGACCCTAGGGACGAACCTGAGGCCCCCTAGTTCCTCAGGCCTTCAGCCTTACATTAAGAATGGCACCATCAGCTTTTCTGGTTTTTAAACCTTTGGACTTAGACAACCATATTACCAAATCCCAGGGTCTCCAGCTTGCAGATGCCCTATCATGGGACTTCTCAGCCTTCATAGTCATGTGAGCCAATTCCTCTAATAAATTCCTATCTATCTATCATCTACTTATATATCTATCACCTATTTAGAGAAAGAGAGATAAATAGATATGCATCCTATTGTTTCTGTCTCTTTGGAGAATCCTTACTAATATACAAATCATCATAGAAAGAAATCATTTCTAGCAGGGCTAGAAAAAGGGATTATGTACTTATATGACCCTGAAAGTAAGTGTTTTCTTAAAGTTTTTAAAATGAGTGTTTCATTTGCCTCATCCTAGTTCTAGGTTTGAATTCTAAAGCAGAAATTAAGAACTCAGTTAATAGTTTTGGGTGCTGGTAAAATGTTTTTACTTATTATTATTTTTTATCTCAACCTTGGGCATTTGGAAACTACAGCATTAGCTGGGGAATCCTATTTCAAGCAGTCACATTGGAGGAAAGTGATCTGGCTTGTGCTACTTAGCAGGACCCTGGAGGACAGGGCTTAAATAGCTTATATAAGACCACTGTGGATGGGCATGGCCTGGGGAAATTAGACCACTCATATCTTATCTGCAGTTTTTGGCTACTCTTTAAATAAATATTTGCTTTTGTTCTTTGTCAGTCTTTTGGCAGACTATGTCAGAGGGAAGATCTGGGATTCAGGGGCTGCTGTTCAGATTCTTAGACAAACAAATGCTGAGAGAATTTTGCCAGGCTTTTAAAATTTTTTGATAGTTATATTACAAGCTTAAAATAATCAATCTCTGTTGGGATTAAAGGAATGAAAAAGTAGAAAAGAAACAAATGGGAGAGATTTGCTGAAAAGCAGGACAGCAATCTACAATCTCATTTCTGACTGTGAAGGCAATGACAGCTTGAAATAACCTGGAGAACATCAAAATTTCTTGGAGCTTCCCAGGAGTATTTTCCTAGTCTTCTTAGAGGGAACCTAGGAAAATATTGGACTTACGCAGTTATGTAGGATGGAAACTTACACTTTTAAAATTGTATATGAAAAGAAATTGTAATCACAGGCTGGTGAGATCAAGCACATATGGATACTATTTGTAATATTTAAACTTGGTTTTAGAAAAAACTGATGGCAGATAGGAAGCAAGACTAACTTGCAGCTCCCACTCAGACAGACAGAGTAACATGTGGAGACTCACGTAATGAAATTTTGCTCCAAGAACTACCACAGAAACATACCAGGAAAGCCAAGAGATTCCACAGACCCTTAGAAAGAACTGGATCACTGCTGCAGGCTCCATGAGACAGCCAAAAAACTGTTAAGTCAGCTTCCTTTCTCAGTGGGGAGGCCTGTAGCCTGGGGCAAGTTCTGAGCCCTGATCACTGGCTGCCTGGAGATAACTCAGTGCTGTTGGGGGCGCATAGTGGAAGTGAGACCTGCCATTCAGGCTGTAGACTGTGTGGGAGCTGGGTGAGGCCTGTAACTGCCAACATTTCCCCACTTCTCTGGTGACTTGTATGACTCAGAAGAGGCAGCCATAATCCCCCTAGGAACAAAATTCCATTGGTCTGGGAATAACAAACACCCCTATCTTTTACAGAAGCCACAGCAAGCCATGTCCAAGGAGAGTCTGAGCTCAGACATGCCTATACTTGCTCCCACCTGATGGTCTTTCTCTATCCACCCTTGAAATTGAAGACAAAGGACATAATATCTTGGGAGTTCTATGACCCTGCTTTACTGCCCGAGAATCCTGAAGACTTATCCAGCCAACCCTAGGGTAAGTTTGCATCCTCCCTATATTACTGCAGCTGATGTGCTCTTGAAAGCACTACTTCCCAGCTGCAGGATAACCAATGCAAAACCAATGCACTAAACAAAAATACAATCAAGAACCCTCACAGAGTTCACTCCACTCCCTTGCTACCTCCACTGGAGCAGGTGCTGGTAACCATGGCTGAGAGATCTGAAGATTCATCAAATCACAGGGCTCTTTACAGAAAATTCCTAGTACCATCCTGGAGCCTGGTAGCTCTGCTGGGTGGCTAGATCCAGAAGAAAAATAACAATCATCGCAGTTCTGCTCTCAGGAAGCCCCATCCCTGGGGAAAGGGAGAGAGAGTCACATTAAGAAGGTACCCTGTGGGACAAAAGAATCTGAAGAGCAGCCCCTGAGTCCCAGATCTTCCCTCTGGCAGTCTACCCAAATGAGAAGGAATCAGGAAAATCATTCTGTTAACATGAAAAATAAGGTTCTTTAACGCCCAAAAAATATCACACTAGCTCACCAGCAAAGGATCCAAACTAATATGAACTCTCTGAATTGCCTGAAAGAGAATCAGAAGTCAACTATTAAGCTAATCAAAGAGGTACTAGACAAAAATGAAGTCCAATTTAAAGAAATAAAAAAATATGATACAGGATATGAATGGAAAAATCCCCAGTGAAATAGATAGCCTAAATAAAAAACAATAATAACTTTTGGAAATGAAGAAAACACTTAGAGAAATGCAAAATGCCCTAGAAAGTCTCAGCAATAGAATTAAATAAGAAGAAAGAACTTCAGAGCTTGAAGACAAGGTTTTCAAATTAAACCAATCCATCAAAGACAAAAAAAAAAAAGAACAAAGTTCATTAAAAAATGAACAAAGTCTCCAAGAAGTATGGGATTATGTTAAACATCCAAACCTAAGAATAATTGGTGTTCTTGACGGAGAAGAGAGATCTAAAAGTTTGGAAAACATATTTAAGGGAATAATCAAGGAAAACTTCCCTGATCTTGCTAGAGATCCAGACATCCAAATACAAGAAGCTCATAGAATACCTGGGAAATCCACCACATAAAGATCATCACATAGGCACACAGTCATCAGGTTATCTAAAGTCAAGATAAAGGAAAGAATCTTAACAGCCATGAGGCAAAACCATAGGGGAACCTATAAAGGAAAACCTATCAGAGTAACAGCAGATTTCTCAGCAGAAACCATAGAAGGTAGAAGGGATTCGGGTCCTATTTTTAGCTTCCATAAACAAAACAATTGTCAGCCAAAAATTTTGAACTCAGCAAAACTAAGTTTCATAAATGAAGGAAAGACACAGTCTTTTTCAGACAAACAAACACTGAGAGAATTCACCACTACCAAGCCAACATGACAAGAACTGCTAAAAGAAGCTCCAAGTCTTGGAAAAAAATCCTTGAAATACACCCAAATAGAACCTTCTTAAACCATAAATCCAACAGAACCTATATAACAATTACACAATGAAAAACAACAACAACAAGTTATTCAGGCAACAAAGAGCATGATAAATAGAATAATACTTTACATCTCAATGCTAATATTGAATCTAAATGGCCTAAATGCTCCACTTAAAAGATACAGAATGACAGAATGGATAAAAACCCACCAACCAAGTTTCCGAGGTCTTCAAGAGACTTACCTAACACATAAGGACTTACATTAATTTAAGGGAAAATGTTGGAAAAAGATAGTCCATGCAAATGGGCACAAATGGTGAGAAGGAGTAGCTGTTCTTATATCAAACAAAACAAACTTTAAAGCAACAGTAGTTAAAAAAGACAAAGAGGGACATTATATAATGATAACAGGACTAGTCCAACAGGAATATATCACAATTCTAAATATATAGGCACCTAACACTGGAGCTCCCAAATTTATAAAATAATTACTACTAGACCCAATAAATCAGATAGAGAGCAATACAATAACAGTGGGGAACTTTAATACTTCATTGACAACTCTAGACAGGTCATCAAGACAGAAAGTCAATAAAGAAACAATGGACTTAAACTATACTCTGGAAAAAATGAACTTAACAGATATTTACAGAACATTTTACCCAACAACTGCAGAATACACATTCTATTCATCAGCACATGGAACATTCTCCAAGATAGATCATATGATAGGCCACAAAATAAGTCTCAATAAATTTAAGAAAACTGAAATTATATCAGGTAGCTGTTCACACCACAGTGGAACAAAATTGGAAACCAGCTCCAAAAGGAACCCTCAAAACCATGCAAACACACAGAAATTAAATAAGCTGGTTCTGAATAATCATTGGATCAATGATGAAATCAAGATGGAAATTACAAAATTCCTTGAACTGAGCAATAATAGTGACACACCTGATCAAAACCTCTGGGACACAGCAAAAGCAGTGCTAAGAGGAAAGTTAATAGCATTAAATACCTACATCAAGAAGTCCATAAGAGCACAAATAGACAACATAAGGTCACACCTCAAGGAATCAGAGAAACAGGAACAAACCAAACCCAAACCCAGCGGAAAATAAAAGAAATAACAAAGATCAGAGCAGAACTAAAATGAAATAGAAACAAAAGAAATACAAAAGATAAATGAAACAAAAAGCTGGTTATTTGAAAAGATAAATAAAATTGATGGACCATTAGTGAGATTAACCAAGAAAAAGAGAGAATATTCAAATAAGCTCAATCAGAAATGAAATGAAAGGTATTACAATTGATACCACAGAAATACAAAAGATTGTTCCAGGCTAGAATGAACACCTTTATGCATATAAACAAGAAAACCTAGAGGAGATGGATAAATTCCTGAAAATACACAACCCCCTAGATTAAACCAGGAATAAACAGAAACTCTGAACAGACCAATAACAAGCAATGAGACTGAAATGTAATAAAAAAAATTGTCAACATAAAAAGTCCAGAACCATATGGATTCATGCTTAATTTTATCAGATATTCAAAGAAGAATTGATAACAATCCTATTGTCACTATTCGACAAGATAAAGAGGGAATTCTCCAAATTATTCTATAAAGCCAGTGCCACCCTAATACCAAAACCAGAAAAAGACATAACAAAAAAAAGAAAACTATAGACAAATATCCCTGATGTACATATGATATGGTTTTGCTGTGTCCCCATCCAAATCTCATATTGAATTGCAGTTTCTATAATCCCCACATGTCACAGGAGGGACCCAGTGGGAGGTGATTGAATCATGGGGATGGTTACCCTCATGCTGTTCCCGTGATAGTGAGTTCTTATGAGATTTGATGGTTTTATAAGGGGCTTTTCCCACTTTGCTTGGCACTTCTCTCTTTGGCCACCATGTGAAGGAGGACATGTTTGCTTCCCCTTCACCCATGACTGTAAGTTTCCTGAGGCTTCCCCAGCCATCCAGAATTGTGAGTCAATTAAACCCCTTTCCTTTATAAATTAATGAATCTCAAGTATTTCTCCATAGCAACATGAGAATGTACTAATGCAACATAGATGCAACAATCCTCAATGAAATACTAACTAACCAAATCCAGTAGCATACAGAAAAGATAATCCACCATGACCAAGTGGGTTTCACACCAGGGATTCAGGGATGATTTAACATATATGTCAACAAACATGATAAACTACCTAAACATTATTAAAGACAAGAATCACATGAACATCTAAATAAATACAGAAAAAGCATTTGACAAAATCCAGCATCACTTTATGATTAAAACCCTCAGCAAAATTGGCATAGAAGAGACATACCTAAGGTAATAAAAGCCATCTGTTACAAAACCACAGCCAACATTATACTGAACAGGAAAAAGTCAAAAGCATTCCCCCTGAGAAATGGAACAAGACAAGGACACCCACTCTTACCACTTCTATTTAACTTAGAACTGGAAGTCCTAGCCAGAGCAATCAGACAAGAGAAAGAAATAAAGAGCATCCAAATCAGTAAAGAGGAAGTCAAATTTTCACTGTTTGCTGATGATATAATTGTATACCTAAAAAAGCTTATATATACCCTAAAGCTTCATCCAAAAAGCTCCTAGAACTGGTAAATAAATTCAGCAATGTTTCAGGATACAAAATTAATGTACACAAATCAGAAGCTCTACTATACACCAACAGTAGCCAAGATGAGAATCAAATCAAGAACTCAACCACTTTTACAATAGCTACAAAAGCAAAAAACAATAACAAAAAACCCCTTAGGAATATACGTAACCAAGGAGGTGCAAGGAAAATTACAAAACACTGCTAGAAGAAATCATAGCCAACACAAACAAATGGAAACATATCCCATGCTCATAGATGGGTAGATTTAATATGGTAAAAATCAGTCTTCACAGAACTAGAAAAAACAATCATAAAATTCACAGGGAACCAAAAAAGAGTCTGCATAGCCAAAGCAAGACTAAGCAAATAGAACAAATCTGGAGGCATTACATTACGAAACTTCAAACTATACTATAAGGCAATGGTCACAAAAACAGCATGGTACTGGTACAAAAATTGGCACATCGATCAATGGAACAGAATAGAGAATCCAGAAATAAAGCCAAATACTAACAGCCGACTAATCTTTGACAAAGCAAACACAAACACAATGTGGAGAAAAGACACCCTATTCAAGAAATGTTGCTGGGATAGCTGCCGAGCCACATGTAGAAGAATAAAACTGGATCCTCATATCTCTTCTTATGCAAAAATCAGCTCAAGATGGAGCAAAGATTTAAATCTAAGACCTGAAAACATAAACCATTCTAGAAGATAACATTGCAAAAACTCTTCTAGACATTGGCTTAGGCAAAGACTTCATGACCAAGAACTCAAAAGCAAATGCAAGAAAAAAAAAAATAGATGGGACTGAATTAAATAAAAAAGCTTCTGTACAGCAAAAGAAATAATAAGCAGAGTAAACAGACAACCCACAGAACTGGAGAAAATCTTCACAATCTATACATCTGACACAGGACTAATATCCAAAATATACAAAGAACACAAACAAATCAGCAAGAAAACAATCAAACAAACAATCCCATCAAAAAGTAGGCTACAGACATGAATAGACAATTCTCAAAAGGAGATATATAAGTGGCCAACAAGCATTTGAAAAAATGCTCAATATCACTAATTATTAGGGAAATGAAAATCAAAACCACAATGCAATACCACCTTACACATGCAAGAAAAGTCATTAAAAAATAGTTGTTGGCACAAATGTGGTGAAAGAGATAACTTTTACACTGTTGGCGGGAATGTAAACTAGTACAACCACTACAAAATACAGTGTGGAGATTCCTTAAAGAACTAAAAGTAGATGTACCATTTGATCTAGCAATTCCACTACTGTGTGTCTACCTAATATGCTTCACAACTCTTTTTTCCTTTTTTTTTTTTTTAAGACAGAGTCTCGCTCTGTTGCCCAGGCTGGAGTGCAGTGGCATGATCTCGGCTCACTGCAATCTCTGCCTCCCATGTTCAAGCGATTTTCCTGCCTCAGCCTCTCTAGTAGCTGGGACTACAGGCATGTGCCACCACACCCAGGTAATTTTTTGTATTTTTAGTAGAGATGGGGGTTTCACCATGTCAGCCAGGATGGTCTCCATCTCCTGACCTCGTGATCCGCCTGCGTTGGCCTCTCAAAATGCTGGGAATACAGGTGTGAGCCATGGCGCCTGGCCCACAACTCTTAATTGGATAATGAGGGGCCCATAAAAGATGGACTGATGGGACCAGCTGAGAACATTTCCCACTCATTTTCTTTATCCAACACTCCTGAGAATAATTAATGGATAATACTGTCTTCTGATAATTGCTTCTTCTCTTGTCTTTTTGTCTCCCTAAGAAAACATTTAAGAGAATCTCTAGTGGAAGGCATGTCTCCTGAAAAAGAACTCTGTGCTATTCTGAGGACCAAGGGCAAGGCTGAGGTATAGGACTAAGGCAGAACAGCAGTGTTAGCCATACTCCCAGATTATACCTAGGCACAGAATTGTGAAGGATATCTTTGTAAGCAACGTTGACAGAGACATCCAAGAAAAATTTGTCTTCAGTGTCTCCAATTCACCACCACCACTTTGCTCCATACTGTTCTTTGTTTTTCCCTTTCCTCTTCTGTCTTGCTCTCCTAACCCATGGGTGGGCTTCAAGTAACAGTGTTTGCTGCTCCCTCTCATTATCTAACTATCTTCCCTTTTCAAATACCTATTATTTTTTGTTTTCTGATATTACCCTCACTTCTCCAAAGTGATTCTTATGTTTTAATAGACACCAAGTCTCTCAGCTAAAAGTGAAACCTCTTGTGTGGAATGTTAAGCATTACCCAGTATGTGGAGTGGTAATGGAGAGTAGAGATTCCCTGAGAACACGCCATGTAGAACCATGGTTCCAAATTCCACATTACCAAATTATTCCCCTTTTTGTTATTATTAACCCCAGCCATAAAAGATTTACCCTCGGCTGGGCGCGGTGGCTCACGCCTGTAATCCCAATACTTTGGGAGGCCAAGGCAGGCGGATCATGAAGTCAAGAGATTGAGACCATACTGGCCCACATGGTGAAACCCCATCTCTACCAAAAATACAAAAATTAGCTGGGCATGGTGGTGCCTGCCTGTAGTCCCAGCTACTTGGGAGGCTGAGGCAGGAGTATTGCTTGAACCCAGGAGGCAGAGGTTGCAGTGAGCCAAGATCGCACCACTGCATTCC
Organism: Cheracebus regulus; assembly: GCA_963574635.1. Lineage (NCBI taxonomy): Eukaryota > Metazoa > Chordata > Mammalia > Primates > Pitheciidae > Cheracebus > Cheracebus regulus. The sequence continues at coordinate 8,364 of CAUYQU010049526.1, read as the reverse complement.
AGCCTGGCTCCTGGTGACGGAGCGAAACTCTGTCTAAAAAAAAAAAAAAAAAAGATTTACCCTTAAAACTCCATTTAAGTAATAATAGTTATTATTAATAATAATAGTAAAATAACCAACTCTTACTGTAACAACTATTAATCAAGAGACTGCTCTTGTATTAGGTACTATTTCCTATCTTAACTAAGAGCTTCAAACAACCCTACAAGGTAGGCATTGTTATCATTTTATATATGATTCAAATAAAGTTCAGAGGAATTAAGTAATTTAGTTAAAAGTCATACCATAAACATATATTGGAATTTAACTTTCCTCTTAATAATAAATTTCTTCATTTTTATTAATCAAAGACAATCAAATCTTCTTAGAGAAACTGCAGTAAAGTGCTGTTATGCTCATGGAAAGCAAATTTAATGGTTTAATTTCTCTGCAATTGTGTATTTTAGAATAAATGTACACATTTCTGTTAGCATTTGAAATACTGATAATGGCTTGTTGCTATTTTTGTAGGCTCTGGCAATTAATAAATATTGTAATTCTTGATATAGGAGGCAACTCACCAATAATTGATATCGGGCCTGCATACCTCGTTTAACTTCTTACATTATTTTTAACTTTAAAAAGCTAACACCTCACATAAATATTTAACCTCACACATATCTAATGTGCATATTTTTCCATAAAAATCTTGGATAGTGTTAATTTAAATCTGTTCAAAAGCAGGAAGATGAATAAAACAACATCTGAAAATTCTCATGAATACCAGGAAGATGACAGTATTTTCCAGCAATAAGAAAATCCAACATTGTTCTTTCCATTTGTTTTGATTGGAATAGTTCTACCTACACAGAGCTTCATAGGTTCTGACAGAGTCTGTTGATTCTTGCAAAAAACTCATCTCTGCTCTAGAGTATGCAGACTATTGGAAGTGTTCACAGAAATTTACAGGAGTGAACATGGGTCCCTTTTGGAATGAATTGGGTTCTTTTCCTTTGGTCTGTTGGAATATTTTGTTTCAAAACTGGCCTTTATACAATGAAGAAATTATCTTACTTAAATCATTTATTTTTAAAATTTTTCTTATTTTTACTTTTTATTGCAAAAATTTTAAACACATACAACATACATAAAGTATAAATGTACACTATTATGGTATAGAAAAACACTTGTGTAACCACAAGTAACATCAGGAAACACAGCACAGCATCATCCCAGAGGCCCTCTGTGTGTCTTTCTGAATCACAAAAGCCTCTTTCCACACCTGATGTAATCATTTATCGCTTTACTTTATAATTTGCTATGTATGTATGTATCACTAACCAAAGTAGTTTAGTTTTGCTTCTTCCTAAGTTTTAAATTTTTGCAATCCTATTTAAATATTCTTTTGTGTCTTATCTTCTTAATATTATAGTTGCAACTTTCTTCCATGTAATCATGCAGCCATAGTTTGTTTCATTTTTATACAGCATTTCAGTGTATGGACCACAATTTACATATCCATTCCACATTGATGGGTATTTGAGGCTAACACAGTGTTGTTCTGGAGAAGTAGACTTACTGAGTCATAAGGAATTACTATGTTGTGTGAATTTTCAGCTTTCCTGTTTTGAAAAGTGATTGTCCTAGGTTGGAATCCCAGAAAACAAGCTGTCAGGCCAAAATTTGCCTGCAGGAAATTTCCTGGGGAATATTCTCAGAATCAACACCTGAAATGTATAGGAAGCATGGCTGGGGAGGCCTCAGGGCATACAATCATGGCGGAAAGAGAAGCAAGGCACATCTTACATGGCGGCAGGAGAGACAGCAAGCCAGGGGAGGTGCCACACTTTAAAACCATCAACTCTTGAGAGAACTTACTATCAGGAAAACAGCAAAGGAAAAATCCACCCCCATGATCCAGTCATCTCCCACTAGGTCCCTCGTCTGACACATGGAGATTACAATTCGAGATTTGCGTGTGAACACAGAGTCAAACCATATCAGTGGCCCCACTGCTAGGACATCAAGGTTGTTACCAATGGCTCACACTTTGACCCTATGGCAGCACCTAGCATAGGTAGTAGTGGCTGGGGGTGGAGTATGCCCATGGGGTTCCGAGAATGTGGAGATACATGGGCTGTTGGGCCCGAGGGTAGGATGCAATGTGTTAGGGGTTGTGCTTTCAAGAAGGCACTATGTTGTAGCTGCTTAGGACTCAGGGAGTATATGGGATCCAGTGTGAGCCCCCTCTCTGGAGCAATGGTATCATATATTCTTCAGGCAGCTCTCTAGGTTAGTCTAGGACCCACATAGATTAATGGCTCTCCTGTGGTTAAGATTGCCAGAATTCTTGGTGGAGATGTGGACCACTGGGGTTCCCTTGCTTGTGATTTCCCTATGCTGGGGAGACTCTGCAGGCTCCCAGCTGATCCCAGCTGGGCAGGCTGCCTTGTTTCCCTCTCCTTCCTTACCGTAGGTATTTCCTGTCACTTCTCTGTAGAATTCCAGTGTTCTTTCTTAGACAATCTTCTTAAAGTGTGATTATCTACTTGCTATTTTGGTTCTTCTTTGTGGTGTAGGAGAGTAACAGATGCCTCTAGTCAGCCATCTTAAAGCCCCTCCTCCTCTTTCCCTCTATTTTTAAAAGCTCTTTCTTCTTTCCAAAATTCAGTTTTCTCACTTTTCTTGAAGTCTATTTTCTACATTATTTGCTGTTTTTAGTAGCTTATTTTTGTCCTCATTGCTATTCCCACACAGATTCATTTTTGTATTTCGGTGGTGTATTTTTTTTCTCCTTCATAGCTGACTTATGCCTATGCATTTTTCATCCTCTTCTGTTAGCTTTTCATTTCTGTCTTAAGCTTTCACATCTCTGTTTTAACTTTTGTTTTACAGATTTTTAAAAACTAACTGCTTTGATTCCATGGCAATATGTAGAAACCTTGTTTTCATCAGCTCTTGGACAACAATTTTCTGGTGTGTTTTCTTCTTCTGCCATTTGTTTTACTTGTTCCCTTATTTTTCTTTTGTTATTTTTGATGAATTTTTATAAAAAATTATTTTGCTTTAATTTTAATTATTTCTTGCTTTCTTTGGATAGATTAAAACTCTTTTTACATTTTCTCCTCTACTTGTTAAATTTACACATTCTATTTCTATTTTTTTAGTGATTACCCCAGAAACTTAATTATGTATCTTATCAAATTTTAACTTTAATCCATATTTTTATCATTTTCCTATGGGATTCAAGGACTTTTGAAACTTTTAATTCTAATTACTCCTTAATTTGTGTATGATTTTTATTTGTACTTTAATTTTATATTATTTTCTTGCCACATAAAATATTCTATTACCAGTTTTATATAATTTATATTTTAAAAATTTATTATATATATTTCTACTTCCTATGCCTTTTGTTCTTACTACATCTCATAAGCTACCATTTAAAATCACCTTCCTTTTGCTCGAATTACAAACTTCTTCAAGAATGCCCTTTGTCAGTGTCTCCATTTGGCCTGTCCCAAAACATGTTGTATTTCCCTTCAATCTTCAAGTTACTTTCACTGGGCTGAGACTTTTAGGTGGACTGATTTGTTAATGTGTGTGGTAGGAGCATCAATCAGGGTTATTTCCTCTAACTTGGATCAATAGTTCACCTGGTTCTATGTTCAGTGTGGATACAAGGTGGTTTATTTCTATAGAAATTGGGATAACAACTGACTTAGAGGTTTACACAGATTCTAGAATCACCAATGCAATGTCTGTGGAAAGGAGCAGTACAACAATTACAAAGTTTATTCTCTTGGGATTCTCTGAATATCCAAAGCCCACTCTTTTCCTCTTTTCAGTATTCCTAGGGATTTACCTCTTGATACTGTCCTGAAACGTGAGTCTCATCCATACTTACCAGGATAGACTCCAATCTGAATGCACCTATGTACTTTTTCCTTAGTAATCTGTCTTTTCTGGACATCTGCTGTGTTTCCACTATAGCCCCCAAGATACCCTTAGACTTTTTCAAGAAGCATATATTCATCTCCTTTACGGGGTGCACCATGCAGTACTTCTTCTCTACCCTGAATCTGACTGAGTGCTATCTTCTGGCAGCCACGGCTTATGATCAATATGCTGCCATTTGTGATCCTCTGCTCTACACGGCCATCACGTTGCCCACTCTGTATGCTGATGGTGGCAGGATCTTGTACAACTGGATTCTTGGTTCATTTATCCAACTATGTCTTGCTTCTGCTCCATTTCTGTGAGTCAAATAGCAGCCATTTCTTCTGTGACATGCCTCAACTGCTGATTCTATCCTGTTCTGATATCGTTTTTTTTCTCTCTCTCAAGTCATGACTTGCATGCTTACAGTAATCTTTGTACCCATGTCTGTCTTGGTTATCATAATATCTTATGGTTATATCATTGCCACCATTCATCTCCTTTATGGGGTGCTCCATGTAGTAATTCTTCTGCAGCCTGGGTCTGGCTGAGTGCTGTCTTCTGAAAGCTATGGCTTATAATTGATATGCTGCCATTTGTGACCCTCTGCTCTACATGGCCATCCATGTCCCCAACCTCTGTGTGCACATAGTGGTTGGAACCTGTATAACTATTATCTTTGGCTCATTTGTCCAGCTATGTGCTTTGCTTCAGCTTCATTTCTGTGGGCCAAATAGCAACCATTTCTTCTGTGACCTGCCCCAACTCTTGATCCTATCTTGCTCTGACACCTTTTTCTGTCATGACTTCCATGCTCACAGTGGTATTTGGATACATGTCTGTCTTGATTATTATGATATTTTATGGTTATGTCATTGTTACCATTCTGAAGATCATCTCAGTTGAAGGCAGGTCTAAGATCTTCAACATCGCTACTTCTCTTCTGATAGCAGTGACTCTCTTCTATTGCTCAGGAATCCTTGCCTATTTGTACTTTCACTCTGACAATTCTCTGAGTAGAAACAAACTGGATTCTGTTGTATGCACTGTGGCGATCCCCATGTTGAATCCATTGATCTACAGCCTGAGTGACAAGTAAATTAAAGAAGCCATAAAGAGATAGAAGAAGAGAATATTTTCCTGGCCTTATGATTATGTGGTGCTTTTTGGAGCTGTGAACATAACACATAGAGAACTGTGAACATAACACGTAGAGAACTGTCAACATAACACATAAAGAACTGTGAATGAAAAATGGAAATAATAGATTTATAAAACCTGGAATAGACTATGTAGCTCTGCATCAAAATCTGCTTCCCTTCCACTCCCTGAAATTGTACTGTAGTTCATACCTTTGAAGTCCATGTGACTTGCTCTGGAAAATGAAATGTGAGAAGATGTGACACGTCTCACTTCCAGGCAGAGGCTTTATATGTTTGTGTTTTATACTTTCTGTTTTCCCAATGCTCCCATTCATAACTGACTTCTAAGGAACATGATAATGATGTAGAAGAAGCTCTCCCAGAGGACTAAAGATGAACACCTAGTGTTAGCAAGAAATAAATCTATTTTGGATTGTTTGCTACAATAGCATACTCAGTCTATTATAACTGCTAAAGAAATTTGTATAGGTAGTAGTGTGCTATTGTAAAAAAAAAGTGTTAAAATTTGTAAGTTTCTTTGGGGGCAAGCAGTAGGTGTCAAAGAATCTGTTATTGCCAACTGGTAACATAGCAATTCATGTTTAGTACAATAAAACATTTGGTACAACTGTTATCTATGATAACTTGGAAGGGAGATTATGTAAGAAAACAATGCTTATAGCATTAGGTAGTTCTTAGATGCATATTACAAGTTTCTATAAAAGAGAGACAAGTGCACAAAACAACTGGTCAGTTTGTAAGCAAGAAGGAGAGAATATAGGAGTTTAGAAATTTGTGGATTTTTAGAGTTAGGAAACTGATTTTCATTTCCCCCCAATCGAAGTAAAAAAGGCCAATAAAACTCAGTCTTACAGCAAGGAGCAAACAAGAATATGGTAATCACAGTCCTCTGCTAAAAGCTCTAAATAGTTGAAGATGATGTAAAGAAGTAAATAGTTTCAATTTGACAAAATGGCTTATAGAAAATAAGTTTAAGGAGTTAGAGTGACTCTCCCGGAGAAGGCTGATACCCTTAGGGTATTTGAAGTTAAAAGAAGATAGAGAGCTACAAAAAGAGATAGAGATGATGATGGAGACAGGAATAGGCATAGGGGTAGAGGTAGAGAGGAAGAGAGACACAGAGAGAAAGAGAGATCTGGAAAAGAATTATGAATCTGGCTGGCTATTGATCTATGCAGTTGACTTAAGTAAGTAGCTAAGAAGTGAACTATTAATCTGGACTAAAAAGTTTTCACTATTTGAGACTCGTAACAATCCTTGGGCCAAGGATTGTCTTCAATGGCCAAGAAGCAGACTGAGGCAGCTAACCAGGCTTCCAAGAAAGAGAAATTCTTCAGCTTTCTCTTCAAATGTAGCCAAGGAGGATAAATGCCCAAGCAAGAATTTGACAGACGAAAGAACTGCATATCATGGAAAGAAAAGATTGGAGAGAGTAAAAACAGTGCCTAATCATGGAATAATCCACACCTCCAGTGTAAGGCTCCTCATAAGATCTGCCTGGTAGGATTTTGGGATTGCTATAGACCATCGAGTGTCATATGTCTTTGATTCTTTAACTTTCTAAAGAAGAGTGTTTGTTGCCATTATCCTATTCATGTTTCACCACTGAATTTTGGGTATGTGGAAGATACATGACTTGTCTTTTAGTCCACAGGTCTCCAAACCAAGGAGAACCACACAGGCATTATTTTGAGACTTCTAGAGGTCTCTCAAAGGTCCTGAATGCTGACCATGAAGCAATATTTGAGAGAAGTTTGGATTGCCTCTTTTGGAGAGGACATAAGTAGGTTCTACATGGAGAAGCAGGAAGAAATCAAATATTATGTGGTTAGAAGCATAGATGGCAGTAGATTGTACTACTGTCCCTCAATTTGCTTTTCTTTCTTTTGTGGGATAGGAGTATAATTTGTGAATGATCAAAATACCTCCTATAATTTCTTTTGATCATAAGACTTTTTTAGGATAACAAAATAGGAATAGTTATGTAGATTTCTAAGCAGAAGACTTAAGAGATAGTTCACCCTTTGCTCTATATATTTTATTTTTTTTTGCCACAGGGACTGGCAGTGTTGTAGATGGTAGTTGCTCTATCAGTCATGGTGTGAAGGTAAGATAAAATTTACTGAACCTTGATGGAATGTAGTGTGAGTAAGAAGTAAACCTTGTTGTTTTCAGCTACTGAGATTTTTGGTTGTCTATTGCTATAGCAGAACCAAGCCTGTGTTAAAGCATACACAATTGGAGAATATGGTCTGACATATTCTCTGGAAGCTCATTATAAGCTAAACGTTATGGATTCTGAGTTCTATTTCTTTTACCTTACATCAATGAAAGCCTAATCAATGAATGCCCATTTATTTATATGACTAGCTGCAAAATAGCTCCTATCACTTCTTTTTAATAGTTAGAAAAAAAACAAATGGAATTTCATGAGGTCATCAATTATCCTAAGCTTGAATATATCAAGGAGTATAAGACAAATGGATTCACAACAACTCAGGGGTGAGGCTTTTCCAATAAGTTTATCATTTACCTGGAATGTAGGAAGAGTCTTTAAACTATTCTTACCTGAAAACACAACTACAGATTTTACTGATGTTATTCAATTTTTTTCTGGATCTTATTTGAGTATGTTCTTTAAGTTTTCTAAAAATATTACTGAATAACTTTCAGTGCAAAAAGTTATGGGAAAATATTTACCCATAAATTTGAGGACATACATTTTTCATCTCTAGATTTGATCTATGTTCTTCAAAGCCATTAGAACTGTGTCTACCCACAGCTAATATAATACCCAAAAATGAAAAGTTGGAAGCTTTTTCTCTAAGCTCAGGACAACACAAGGATCCTCAGTCTCACCACGTTAATTGAAAATAGACTGGAAGTTCTAGCCAGAAAAAATAGCCAAAAAAAAAAAGAAAGAAAGAAATAAAGGCATCCAAAAAGAAAAAGCTAATTTTTTTTCTGTTTGTGGCTGATGACATAATCTCATAAATAGAAAGCTCTAAATACTGTACCCCAAACTGGTGGAACTAGTAAATAAATTCAGTGAAGTTGCAGATTATAATACTAACAACAAACAATCTGAAAAAGAAATTAAGGCTGAGTGCAGTGGCTCACACCTGTAATCTCAGCACTTTGGGCAGCTGAGATGGGTAGATCACCTGAGGTCAGGAGTTCAAGACCAGCCTGGCCAACATGGTGAAATCTCATCTCTACTAAAAATGCAAAAATTAGCCAGGCTTGGTGGTATACATCTGAAATCCCAGCTACTTTGGAGGCT